>JAOVVF010000034.1:2889654-2905234 GCA_028565595.1 Duopalatinus emarginatus | reverse complement strand
ATATAGACTTATCCAAATAAAGCAAAATAATTGTAACATCTTATAGAAGACACAAGACAAGTTCTGTTCAAAATCAAGTCAGTCTAAAATCCCCACAATAGTAAATGTATTTGACTTTAAAAGCACATGTTTTCTGTATTAAATCGCATTTGCTTTTTTTTAACTTTATTTTTTATTTTGCTTTATTTTATTAGCCAGGGACAATAAAGTTGACCTACAGCATATCATTTTATCATCAACTCAGAAGTCATCTCTACAACAACAGCTCACTGTCAGTTACAGTCTTTTATAAACCAAATCTTTTCATTTGTTTTGACCAAAAGACAACATGACTTTTGACCACAACATTTTCTTGGTTGTTTTCTGGTGTTACACCAGTCATCTTAATCATGTGATTAATATAATGTTGTTGATTTTAGAGAAAGGACAGTTTTGTCAAACAAAACTGTTTCGGGAGATGCACATTATTCAGGTTTTATTGCAAGGTACAGAGACAATGAAGGTACTCTATTCTATTCTACGAAATTTAAAATCAAGGCATTATGTTAATATCGGTATAGGCTTTTGTGGGATCAAAATTATTATAGCCTCCCAAATTGTTTATTTAAAAAAAAAAGTCCAGCATTCAATTCTTTAAAGATGAAGTGTTGAACCATAGCTGTAGATCAAAACCACCTGCTTAAACAGCTCTAACCAGTTGAGGCATAGACTCCACAAGACCCCTCTGTTCTGTGGTATCTGACACCATGAATTTAGACCTTACATATTCATCAATGAGTCTTGGGTGCCCAAGACTTGGGTGCCCATGAATAAAGTCATTGAGTATGACTGCAGTGCAGTTTGTATTAATATGTAGGAAAGTGCATTGGGGAGGTAAATATTAGAATGAACCTAAAACTATTATGATTCCTGCTTGTAAGTTTATAGCGAACACAACAGTATTAAGTATTTTTTTATAGTCAATATAAGTACATAATATGTATTACTGTTGTTGTATAACTACATGTATGCCACAGCTGGAGAGCTGGCCTTTGTTCTGATGTTTGATGTGAATATTATCGGAAGCTTCTGCTCTGTATCTGCATGATATTAGGCACTGTGTTGCTATTACATGAATGACTGATTGGATAACCACATAAATGTGCAGGTGGAAAGGTGATAATATAGTAAGGTGGATATATGGTCTAATATTTATAGCAGAGCTTTAATCGAAACACAGGGACAGAAAAACTATGCCAGGAGCTAGACAGTTAGACTTTCAAGATGTTCTTCTGTCTCACATTGTTCTTCACTATGAATCTTCTCATAGCCTTTTCCACTTACAAAAATCTTCTTCCTCTTTAGCAACAAAAATACTACTGCCAAGACTAAAGCAATCAAGACTACAGCACCCACAGCTATGCTTACACTTTGTTTTTGTGACTGAGGATAAGGGTCCTCAAATATTTTTGAGATTTTTTCAAGGTCCTTAGACCTGGCCACCTTCCACATCTTGGTGTCTTTGATTTTTACCCAGGCCCGATCTCCTTCCGTCATTACAAGTACAGTGTTTGTAGCCATTATACTCATCACTGGAGGTCTTATGAAGGGCGGTAAGTGGATGGGTGGTAACTCACCGGCAGTGAATATACCTGACTGAACGCAGTAGAGTACCTGGCATCCATCACTTATGGCAACCAGATGTTGGCTATACTGTGGTGGGCAGCGCTGTTGATTCCTTGCAAGCGGATTGGAAGACTGGCAACTAAAGAATCCTCCAAAGGGTACAGACAGTTTTGTTGCTTCCTCATAATCACTGCTTATACAGATCATAATTCCACTGGATAACAATTTCAAAGCAAAGAATGTAGGAGGACAAGATCTGAATTTGGTTAGTGGATTTTGTAAAGAAGGGCCGAATAGACCACCAAAGAGATAGCCTGAGTATTGTGGAACTTGCCCATTAGTGAAACACCAGTAGGTGTCAACCTGTGCTCTTTTAACATGATTCACATTTTTACATACCCTTGTACAATCTTTAAAAATTAATCCAGTGCATTCCTCTCTGCAGTATGTGCTTGTGTATGGTCTTTCCTGCACTTCAGTGCGCAATAGTGTAGCAGTGTAAGTATTTTGGCAGGAATATGAGCCAGTGGCTGGATTTTTCACAGCAAGTTCCTGACAGATGTCACCCGCATCTAAAGTCAGCAGAGTACACCTTTGGAAAACACCACCAAGGCTAAGGTTGGTCTTTGGACCTTCACAGGATGCATCATCCACATTGGCTTGGAAGTTAAAATTTTTTGAGTCTGGATCAACACAGCCAGGATATGTGTTAATTTTGTAGTACTGATCTATAGTATTACATACAGACTGAGCTAACTTATTTACTGTTAAAGTGGGAGGTCTGGGAATGTTGATGGGTTGAGAAAAAAATCTAGTGGTAGTCCACTACGGTCAATAGCTACTAGATTGTTTAAGGTACTCTCCTGCCATTTTTGTAGAGTGATGCCAGGATAAAACAAAGCTCCACCATGACTAACTGTTATGGAGTATGTAATTTGACTCTGGTAGACCCCAATTTTGGATGTGTTTTGTGATTCCTTACTGCCTATATCAAATTTAGTGTTGTTAAAAAAGTTAAAACCAGCCAATGATGTAACAGATGACTCAGAGGACTGTGTATCAGTAACATAAGATGATTTTAAGTAGTCCTCCTCCATCAAAATAGCACCAGCATCCACATTTGTGATGACATGTGTACCATAATCAAGCACCATCTTTTCTGACAGATAGGCAGCTTGGCGAGTTTGGTTGTTCTCAATGGCATCTGCAATTTCCTCTGCCTGTCGGGCAAAACCTGCGTCCAAAGTAAAATCAGGATAGGCCTTTACTGTGTACAGACGGTTACGCACCTGTGGAAAGCAAAAACAAGATTCAGTTCAGTATTACCCATTTGTTTCTTGTAAAACTGGGGAAATTTTTGTCTTCAGATGAAAAAATGGATATATGCCCCAACCAAATAGCTATTTAATTATAATTATTATTTTATTATTATAGGCAAATTATGTACATGTATGTATATGTACATGCATTATGCATCTTTAACCAATTTTGTCAGATTTGTGTTAAATTCCACTTCCAGCCTGTAAACATGCCTACTAATCTACCACCATTACAGACACTCTCACGGTCACGTTTACCCGAGTACTGATTGCACACGCCTACACTTAATCACAATCACATTCTACAATTACATGCTACACTTTTTACAGTTGTTTTATGAGGTCTTTTTGTGTTTGTTATCTGCAGTCCTATCTGCTATCTTATCTGTAGTAGGCCAGTGTGTGTGTGTGTGTGTGTGTGTGTGTGTGTGTGTGTGTGTGTGTGTTTGTGTGTGTTGGTTACTGACTGTTGTACTCAAAGACAAAGATAGGGTGATCTGGTCTTACCTGCACCCGAGATGTAACTGCTCTGTCCCTCACTTGATGGGTTTTCATGCGTTTGTTCTCAGTAGAAAACTTGCCATTCAGCAATGTTAGGAAGGAAGCATCAGCATTGATTGATGCTGAAGTGGAACTTTTCTGTTCAAGCCATGAGTTGATGATCTCAGAGTTCATCTCCACTTAACTCGTCTTTTGTGGTATGACAAAGGTTTCGTCTGGAATCACGTAGATGCCATCCTCAGTGGTCTGGCATTGTGAATAGCTAATATTCATCACTCGGCCCATATCTATGTTGCGCAGGTTGTCCCAGCCTCCACCAGGAAGAACCTCAAGTGCTGGGACTCTAAGGTTTTTGTGGTAGTCACGAAGCCCATTGCTTGGACGAAAGACTGGA
Organism: Duopalatinus emarginatus; assembly: GCA_028565595.1. Lineage (NCBI taxonomy): Eukaryota > Metazoa > Chordata > Actinopteri > Siluriformes > Pimelodidae > Duopalatinus > Duopalatinus emarginatus. Next base: position 2,901,415 of record JAOVVF010000034.1, on the reverse strand, counting down.
TAAAAATCAGCAGTACTGATAAATGCAAAGATAGCCAACAGAGAAAGGAATTCTGAGCCCATGGTTATCAGAAGAGTCTGTTCTGAGTATCAATGGTATAGGTATATGAGTATTTATGCCCCCGTGTTGTGATATGATGGGCGGATCTTAGTTAGATCTTAGACATCACACTAACATCTCTTTTAGTTTCATTTTTTAACCAAAAAAAAAAAATGAACTCATGTACCCACATCCTGTTTATAACATGATGTATAATTGTGCATGGCTCACAAGTGCTTATTATGATAGTGTTTGTAGACAACATCCAGCATAGAGAAAAGAAAAATCTTTCTTTACAGATAAACTTTAGTTATTTGATACAGAATAACAATGTAAAGCCAGCTCAAGAAACACATGTTAAGACTTGTTTCATTCTTGTTTCTGTGTGAATGCACTGCTTCTTGTTACTCTAAGTCATGGGATATTTTTAATGTAAATATAAAATGTACTGTAAAAATGTTTTTACAGTAAAGTAAGATTAATTTCAGAACAACTCTTGTATTATGGTATGCAAATACACTATGTGGACAAAAGTATCTGTACACCTACAGCTGTTATGTCATCCCATTCTAAATCCATTGGCATTAATAGAGTTGGGTTGATTTTATAAGTATTTATGCCCCGTGTTGTCATGTGATGGGCAGATCTTAGTTACCCAAGTGTGAAGACATCGCACTAACATCTCTTTTAGTTTCATTTTTTAACCAAAAAAAAAACTCATGTACCCACATCCTGTTTATAACATGATGTATAATTATGCATGGCTCACAAGTGCTTATTATGATAGTGTTAGAGTGTAGAGAACATCCAGCATAGAGTAAAGAAAAATCCTTCTTCACAGATAAAGTTTAGTTTTGAACATTACTTTGAACTTATCTTCATATATTCATATATTTAGGCCATATCTGCATGATTTTATGCACTGAACTGCTTCCACATAATTGGCTAATTAGATATGAATATGGTGTACAGGTGCTTCTAAGGAAGTGCTCCTTGAGTGTATATGCTGCCCTCTAGAGCCCTCATTTATATTTTCATTCCCTTCATTTATTTCTTTCAATTATTTCTTTATTTGAAAGTCATAAACATCATCTGGATGTCTGTGCTTTCTAGAACGCTTTCACAAATTTACTCTATTATAACATTATATTTATTTATTTAATTATTTTATTATTTAGACATATCCCCCACACACAGAAACTTAAGCTCTGGATAGAACCAGGGACCATGCAGCTGTGGTGCAGCAACGCTACATGCAATGTCACATTTCTGCCCACTCATTGCCAATCAGCACCACCTGTGTGCCATCTGAGACTGTGCTCTCCTCATTTCAGTGCACCGTCTGGAGTTAACTTTGCTATTTGGTGGTGCTTTAGTCTCAGTTGTTGGACCAACAACTCAGCAACTATTTTTATTTGTTGATTGTTTTTTGCTTTAGATTGGGGCTTTATAGGGTCCAAAGCTAAATATGACTTTGGGGTTCCCACTGCCTCAGTGCCACGAAAACTGCTGACTATTGTGAATCCTTTATTGTAATCCTAATATTGTAAATCTTCTCTGCTTGTCTGTTTCAGAAGGATGTCCTTTATTATGTGATGTTACTTGTTTTATATGAATTAAGCCAGCCCATATTAGTTTTTGTATGATTACAATTGATCCCAGAAAAATTATAAATAAAATTAAAAACTCTTTTGTGGGACATTTCATGTGCTCTTGGGGGCCCTTAATTGGCCTCTTGGACATCCTTATTTAATCGAAATGACTACTTACATACTTTCATACAGACCTTAATAAGGGGGGAAAAAACAATTTCCTCTACAACTGCTACACTTCAGCACATAGGTTTTGTTACCCTGGTCTAGACCTAAAATGCATGACCTTTCACAAGTGGGCTATTGTCCATTGTGCTACCCACTGGCTCAGTCAATAGTAAGCCTTTTCAGCCCTTCTGATTCCATAGGTAATACTGAAAGTCCATGGTGCCTATTTGTCCATGGCATTCTTGTGTCATTGTCCTTTGTGGTTCTGGCAAAAAGATTTTGTTTGGCAGCAGGATGACAACATGTCTAGAGCTTTCACTCTGTGTGCTATCCTCTGTACTGGTTAGCTAGGTATTTCAGTTATTACAAAAAGGGGCAAAGAACCATAATCTACAAAATGTAAAAATATTTCAAGATTGGATCACTTTACAGTAATTGCATTACTTTGAAATTAAACAGTAAGGTATATGCTCTTATGTAAAACTAAAAAACTAACGGTTTAGATTTACTTCATTAAAAATACAGACTCCACAGTAGGAACTCATTGCAGCAAAATCAGTACAACTTCAAAACGTATTGTGTCACCTTTACTTCTAATGACAGACTCAACCCTCCTCGACATGGAAGAAACCAGTGTTGCACAACTTTCTAAAGAATTTTTTCAGAGACAGTTTTTTTAGCTGCTCTTTGCTGGAGTGGTTGTGTTGCTTGACCATTCGCTTTAAAATGCCCCAAAGGTGGTCTACTGGAATCAAGTCAGGTGACATACTTGACCAGGTCATAGTTTTCATTTTTTCCCTTTTTTAGAAACTCTTAAAGGATTTTGGCAGTGTGTATTGGATCATTATCATGCTGGAATATTCCTCTTCTGCCAAGCTTCTGGAGACTGGGAGTCATCTTCCCAACATCTTACTCATTCAGCCCCATATCATCACACTACCCCTTTCCGGGCTTCACTGTTGGGGCTATGCATTCACTGTGGTAGTCCTGGCCAGGTTCATACCAAACATGCTGGAGCCCATGTGAGCCAAACAAACTTACCTTTGTCTCATCTGACCAAAGAATGTTCTCCTAATATTTAACAGGCCTCTTTTCATGCTATTTAATAGGTTTTTTTCTTTTTTGTCTTTGTCTTAGACACCATCCATAGAGTTTGACATTATGCAATGTCCTTTGAGCTGTCACAGTAACACCTATTTCAACTGATAACCCCAAGCCTGAAGCACTTGCCGATCTGTTTTTCAGTAGCACACTGTCCGTGGCATCATTTAAGGAGGACGGCTACTGCGGCTCTGATTAGTGGTACTAAGAATCAGAATCAAAATCTCTTTATTTCGCCAAGTATGTTACACATACAAGAAATTTGTATGTGTGATGTTTGTGGGTGAGAGCATATATGTATGACATGTAACAAGTACACAGAAGGTTACCAAGTAATACACTTACAAGAGAAATTTACAAAAAAACTTGTTTAAAAATTACTAAGAGTAATGAAGAGCTGAAGGAGCTCAGAAGGATGTAAATATCTAAATATCTTATTCACGTATTCACATTTTGTGTCCCTATGTAGCCTGAAGTTTAACATATACACATACTATTTTACACAGAAAGTACAGATTATATGAAAATTTTCAGAAATTGAACATCTGTACAGCTGTGCTTCTTGGAGATGGAGATTGTGTCACTCTCCCACTTCAGGTCCCTGAATATGGTGGTGCCCAGGAACTTTAGTGACTCCACAGCGGAAACTTTAGAGCCATGTATCTCTGTATGTACAGGGGGGTAGGGAGGGTGAGTTGCGTCGGAAATCCACCAGCATCTCTACAGTCTTTTCTGTGTTTAGCAGCAGATAGCTGTTGCTGCACCAGGACACCGGATCTTTAACCTCCTTACTGTAGGCAGACTTATTACTGTTGACTATGAGGCCCACCAGGGTGGAGTCATCTGCACAATTCAGGAGCTTTACAGCTGGTTCCTTGGAAACACAGTCATTGGTGTAGAGGCTGAAACAACCCTGTGGTACTCAGGTACTTAGTGTCCGGAGGTCTGAACTGTGTTTCCATAGCCGCACCTGCTGTCTCCTGTTTGTCAGGAAACGCATCTACTGACACATGGAGTCTGGCACTGACAGCTGGGACAGTTTAGTTTGTAGGCGCTGCAGCAAAGTACACAAACACAAACCTAGCATAGGTTCCAGGACTGTTGAGATGCTGTAGAATCAGGTGCAGGGTCAAGTTGACCACATCGTCAACAGACCTGTTTGCTTTGTATGCAAACTGCAAGGGGTCCATCAGGGGGGTCTGTGATAGTCCTCAGATGGACTAAGACGGCTAAGATGGCTCGTTCTATACCACGTGTGCAACTATGTTTGTTTTATCTCTTATTTAATAAGTTGCTTTTTTATATTATATTATATTATATTATATTATATTATATTATATTATATTATATTATTCTTAATAAATAAGTCATTATTTTACGTCCATAATGTTTTTAGGTTCTTTATATGTTAAGAGCTTCAACATTTTGTCAATGACGTGTGCTAAACTGGTAAATGACGTCACTGATAAAGGTCAGCGTCGAAAAAAAAATAATTGACAGAAGAACGAGCCAATGGCGTTCGAGCACAGTGATAAGGGGCGGGGCCACATTAGCAACTTAACATTCGGGAGCACGCTGCTATAGAAACTGACCTGGGTAACGCGTTCTAGAGGTAGGTATAGTCATGGCTACCTCTGTCTAAACCAGAAGAAAGGTCTAATATAAAAATAAGAATACAACAGAATATAATGCTAGCTATATATATATATATATATATATATTGACCTAAAATTTGCTGGAGCCAGAAGTAAAAGCTAGTTAATAGCTAAGATGTCCTGCCATATGTTAGCCTTGGACTGGTGTAGCTAGTGCTAGCTTTCAGGGTTTTTTTTTTTTTTACAAATAAAATAAAACGTAAATAATTTAAATGTATTTGTTTTAGATCCCTGGATTTGAGGGCGTCTCAGAGTTCCAGTCTTGATCAGTGTGTATTGTTGAGGATTGCTTCAGGCTCCACAGCCCTGTCCTGTATAACGCAGTACGACTGCTTAGCCAAACACTTCATTCATCTCAGGGAGACCAGCGGTGGGTTTATGTCTTTGCTTTACGAAAACGCAGATCATTCGGACGTCAGGAGCTGCGGATGGGAAAGGTATACAAGCTCTTTCTTTCCCGGATAATTGATTAATTGGTCATGGATGTCCTCTTGCTGAGTTTCCTACTGTTTATATAAAAAAAAAAAAGGAGCTTGTTCAAAATGGCGCCTTTCTACTGACGCGCATTTCTAGTCTGGACTGAATAACCGAGTCATAATGAATGATTTAATAAAATAGTAATAATAATTTAACATATTTAGTATATCTGTATGTTTCATATTTCTATCAGAGCAACATGTGGTCTGGTGTGGAGTTCACCCTGCCTCTGGGGTTCATTACTCGTAATCTCGCGATATTTAATTTTATAATCGACGTTGACCTCCATGTGATTGTCGCGTGGTCATTTATCAGTCCAACTATTAGCCCAGCTGTTCCCAAAAGATAACTATTTGGGTGGGAGACACGCACTGTGGTCATGTTAATGGTTTAATAGTGATGGTGGGACTTAAGTCTTTATGCCATATTTACTCAAAATGTCTTCACACTCAATTTACAAACCCAAATCCATGCAATGCAGGTGTATCATTGTGGCCAGCTTGTGTAACGTGACTAGAGGATTAATATGTTGGTTCAATTTTTTTTTTTTTTTTACTTTGGTACAACCCTAAAGATAAAAACCAAGACTCGTACAGCTTCTCATTGATTGTTGTGGCAAGTGATATCACAGACTGAAATGTTTGCTACAAGTTGTGTCCTTTGGGGCTAATTTATTTAAGCCCACATCACTGACACATGCACAACAATGTCTTCAGAAGGCTCAGGTGTTGTAAACATGAACATAGTGGCGCTGTTTTTCATTTCGAATAGAAAAAATATCTAAATAAACCGTGCAGACGGTGAATAGTCCAAAACTAAAGGTTTTTTGCACATTAATATTTTGTTGGTCCGCCTTTTGCTTTTAATTATTGTGCATATTTACTGTTCTGACCTTTCTTTCATGTCCATGCCTTATAAACGCCAACGCCTGGCTTGATTAACGCACACTCTTTACGTTCCGTTAAAAATAAACTTTTATTTTATGATGAATGAAAAGTACATTGGAGTAGTCCCGGTAATTTAATTGAACATAACCGGTTAGAGAAATTGAGAGGTAGAGCGTGGTCAAAAAGCGTGTTTTACCAAGCTCCTGTTTTCAGGCCCACCCCCAAAAGCCCCTTCATATGCCCTTTGAACCCTTCAAACTCCATCATGAGGTCACAGGTACAAAAACAAATCATTCAATTTCATACCGTTCAGTTATAACCATCCATTACTACTACAACCTTCATAACGGAAAATGACCCCCCCCCCCCCAAAAAAAAAAAAATAATAATAATAATAATAATTATTATTATTATTATTATTATTATAAAAGCAATAATAATAATAAATAAAATGGCTATAACACTCCAGCCCCTAATTTGTGTAACAAATAATTACCAAGATTGTATACGAATGGCCATTTAGTTAACATTTCAATGTTGTAGCATGTAGCCCAAGAATAGTATATCATTTATCAGGCAAGCTTAATAGCTTTAGAAGTGATTGAATGCATGCATACCAATGTTCATACCGAAGTGTCCATTTAAGCATTAATTCTGTTTTCCAAGTCCATGAAAGCAAAGTCTCATATTTAAGAGACATTCAAATCAGTTTAGACTCATTGTACAATCTCTACAATAATCAATGTTCATTAGCCCTGTTCTGCTTCAAGAAGAAGGCATAACATAGTTATAGGCCTTTCCAGTTCACTGGTTTGTGTTTTAACACGTACTTTATGCACAAACCCTTTAACATTTTTCACAGTTTCTACAACTCGCCCCATGCTCCATGAATTTCTGGGGGCAGAATCATCCATTATGAGGACTAGGTCCCCGAATAAGAAGTTTTGGTGGGGTTTGCACCACTTTTGGCGTAGCTGCATTAAGGGAAGGAATTCTTTGGTCCATCTTTTCCAGAATAAGTCACTGATGTATTGTACTCGCTTCTATCGTCTTTCTCCATAAGTCAAATAGACCAGGTGGTAAAATAGGTTTCCCCTTTAACAGCAATAGGTAATTTGGTGTTAAAGCCTCAAGATTATTTGGGTCATCCCTCGATGGTGTTATTGGTCTATCATTTAAAATAGCTTCAACTTCATAAAATATAGTGCTAAGAGCTTCATCATTAACTATTTGCTGCTTGATGACAGAGCAGAGGATTCTTTTAGCTTGTTGCACAAGACGTTCCCAAATGCCACTATTGTGTGCTCCATAAGGTGGGTTAAAGGTCCATTTGATTCCATCCTGCATTAGCGTAGTCTTTATTTTACTTTGGTTTGAGTTTTGTAGGGCTTGTTTTAATTCTCGATTTGTGCTTACAAAATTTGTACCATTGTCCTCGTCCTTGTCGACCGACAAATCTTCTTATAGCATTGATGCAAGAATCTGTGTTAAGCGAATGAACAATCTATAGATGGACAGCATGGCATGTTAGGCATGTGAATATAACGCCATACCTTTTAAGAGTACTTCTTTCTCTTTTAACCTCAATAGGTCAAAAATAATCTATTCCAACCAGAGTGAATGGAGGAAAGTCCACTGTGCGTCTATCAGATAGGACATCAGATTTTTTTTTTTTTTTTTTCTCGTTCCCCAGGTCTCTGTCACTGTCTGCGGCAAGTCATGCCTTTTTCTGATACTCTTTCTGGCCAAGGAATTGGCATGAGGAATCCCATAGTGTCGTTGCAGAGTGGAAAGCATATGATTCCTACCACTATGCCTAACCTTCTTATGCACATAGCGAAGAATGAGCTCTGAGATTTTGCTCCCTTTTAGTAGGATAGCAGGATGTTTTGCTTCTTCAGGCAGTGCGGATCTGCTCAAATGGCCACCTACCCGTAGGATGCCATCGACCATTCTTTCTTCACACCACCTTTTAAGTGTGTGTTTAAATTTTAAAAGCCATGCCACTGCTCGTTTTAGGTCTGTCCATTTAGAAAAGTAAGAAAACAGCTTGCTGGTTGAGCAGAATTCTTCCATTGGCTGAACAACCATGGCATGAACAGAAACCTCCTGCTTTATCTCAGGGTCAATGTCTAAGACAACACTTAGTTCTTTAAATGCTCTTGGCCACTGCTCTTGGAGTATGTTTATGAGTTGACTCTGGCCTGCTTTACTGTAGATAGAACACAGATAATGGAGACTCGATTTGCAACATACGTTTTAAATCTTTTGCTGGTATTTGCAGTGTAATGCAGGATGGTCAGGCTCTCTGACCAAAATATGGATTCTGATAATGAAACTTGTAACTCTTGTTTTATCATGTGATTTAGTCGTACTGCTAAGACAGCTGCTGCTAGTTCCAATCTGGGGATGGTGGTACATTTAAGAGGTGCTTCTTTGGCCTTTCCAAAAGCAAAGCCGACATGAATCTCACCTTTTTGTTTGTTAGCCGAAGATATGACACTGCACCATAACCCATCTTACTGGCATCACAGAAGTAATGCAGCTGTGCAGATGTGACATCACCAAAGCCTTTAGGAAAAAGGCTTCTATCAACACTGAAAGTGTTGAGGAGGTGAAGCGAGCTGAGCCACTTTTCCCAGGTGGAAGCTGTATCGTGGAATTTATTCATCCCAGCCTAGCTTCAGTTTACATAAGTTTTGTGCAATCTGCTTCACTACAAGAATGATCAGAGCTAAAAAGCCCAAGGGGTCATAGATTGAGCAAATAATGGACAGAATTCCCCTTCTATTCACCTGGTGTGATTTGATTGCTATGTTGAAAGTATTGATGTCTTTCTCAACATCCCACTGAACCCCACAAGCTCTTTCAACTGGCAACTGCTTCTTCATCAGATCCAAAGTTCTCACTTCCTTTGCTCTGTCCTTTTCAGGAATGGCATAAAGCACAGCGCGTTCATTACTGGTCCATTAATTTAAATGGACGCCACCTTTTGAGCATAATTCAGTAAGCTGTAGGCACAAATTCTTAGCCACGTCTGTACTGCTAACAGCTTTTAAACAATCATTTACATAGAAGTTCTGTTGGATAGTGTTTGTAACTTCCTCTGGATATTCATCTTGATTGTCATCTGCAGTATTAAGCAAAGCGAATGTTGCACAGCTAGGTGAAGAGACTGCACCAAAGATATGCATGATTATCCTGTGCTCCACTAGTTCCTTGGAGATGTCTCCGTTAGGCCACCAGAAAAAGTGCAGGAAGTTAATGTTGTCTTTTGCTACCCTGACCTGATGAATCATCCCTTCTATATTAGTCATAAATGCAACAGGGCCTTGACAAAAGCGAAGCAATACACCAAGTAGGGTATTTGTAAAAAGCCTTAGAGCAGCTCTTTATTTAAAGAGGTTCCACCAAATGCTGCTGGACTATCAAACACCACACGCAGTTTCTTTTTGCGTGGGTGGTTAACACCATGGTGTGGTACATACCATACTTTGCCGGACTCAGCCTGCAGCTCATTTTGGGGTATAACTTCAGCATACCCTTCGGATATGATGTGACACTTGGTTCTTTATAAACCTTTTTAACAGATGTTGAGCTCTGTGGTTGGCTATTTGTCTGTTGTTGGGCATCATCACATTATTCTTACGAAAGGGAAGTTACAGGTGGTAGTGACCTTTTTTTTAAAATTCAGCTGGCTGAGAGTTTATTCTCATAAATTGCTGATCTTTCTGTGACAATTCATGATTTTTCCCACAATGTTGTTCCATGAATTCATGATCATAATGTTTCATTAATAGAGATTCCAGGTTAGCAATGGATATTCTGTAGACGTGAACCGAAGTTTCGTCGCCATTTTCAGCACCCCCAAAGCCTAGAGGCAATTTACAACCCAACCAAGAAGGGTTTTGATGACATAAGGTCCATCACCTATACAATTCATTATTTTCCAAGGTTCCAAAGCTCTTGGAGCATTAGTGCCTATTAGTAGTCCTATACCGGCATCAATCAGTGTAAATCTGACTTCATCAAGGTATGACCATGTTCTTATAACTTTGGAATGTTCTTATATGTGACTCGAATGGAGTCTTGTGTAAACACATCAGGCAATTTGAGTAAAGTGTCACTGTCTAATGCAGCAAACATCCATGCCATTCTATAACTAGTTACTGGTTTTTCTTGCCCTATAGCTTTTAAAAGTATTTTTGTTTTCTTAATTATAACAACAACAATAATAATAAAAATAATAAATAAAATGGCTATAACATTTACCAAGATGTTAGTTCAGCAACCTCATGAACCGTCACGTTTCTTTTCTGAACAAGGCTGCGTTGGTTAGGTCTTGTTGGTGATTGGACAGTCAACCCAGTCTGTAAAGTCTTCTCCTGCACACCTTAAAGGCTTGAAATAAGGTTAAGATCAGGGCACAAGTAACCCCAGACCATAGGACGTCCTCTGGATATATCTTAATTGTAATGGTGCCATAAACAATAAATAGGGCAGTGGGAGGCTTTGGGTTAATCATCAGAAGGTTGGGGGCTCAAACCCCAGCACCACCAAGCTGTCACTGTTGGGTCTTCAAGTGAGGCCTTTAATCCTCTCTGTTCCAGGGTTGCTGTGTTGACCCTGCACTCTGACCCCAACTTCCTAACAAGCTGGGGTATACAAAAAAAGAATTTGTATATGTGACAAAAATAAAAGCAGTTCATTGGTGCTGACTTGTTACTGGCTTTTTTTCCCCTCAGCTGTTCCATTCATCATGACCAGCCATGACTGCTATGCACGACTCGATATATTCATTTGGCAATGCATTATTAAATCCATTCTATTTATTTATTTATTTTCCACTAGAGTATTTGATTAATGTTCTATTTTACCTACATTTGCCAATTTGCTATAAGTAGAAAATAGCTGTGTTGGGGCATGTTAGACCAAAGCATTGATCTGAATACATTGTGTGTGTTTAGTTTAACCTAATGTATGCAAATGTTTTGTAATGTATGCACAACTCCACTGGTCAATGTGAATATATCTGACTTGCTTCTCTTCTCGGCTCATTGGTGCTTCTCTGTTTCTCTCTTGTTTTACAGAGCTGTTCGACAGCTATTGAAACCTGCATTGGGGGAACTTAGTCTACGAGCTTGCCCCATAGAGCCTCAGTGGCCAAACCTTTTTCATGTCAGAGACAGAGTCTTCTTGCAGTCGTTTATGTCATCCTTTCCTTTCTGGACAGAGAATACGAAACATTGCCAATTCCAGATCTTATCATCTTGCTGATAAACCCTGTAATAAACCACAATGTCTGTCAACGTCAACCGTAGCGTCACAGACCAGTTTTACCGGTACAAGATGCCTCGCTTGATTGCGAAGGTATGTATTTGGGGGGGGGGTATATATTAGGGGATAAAAATTGCTGCCTCGTTTATTTGAAAATATTTGTGCAATTATATGTATTGTATTGTTTGCTAGGTGGAAGGAAAGGGAAATGGGATCAAGACCGTTATAGTCAACATGGTTGATGTTGCCAAGGCACTGAACAGGCCTCCTACTTGTGAGTACTGTTTTAAAAAATCTGCATATTTACACAACTATTTAAAGAAAGATTCACTAAGATGTAAGAAAGAAAGCACTAACACTTAATGTTTCTGTCTCTCCAGATCCAACCAAATTCTTTGGCTGTGAGTTGGGAGCCCAAACCCAGTTCGATGCAAAGAATGACCGCTACATTGTCAACGGCTCTCATGAGGCAAACAAACTGCAAGATATGCTGGATGGATTCATTCGCAAGTTTGTGCTGTGTCCAGAGTGTGACAATCCTGAGACAGATTTGGTAAGCGTGCTC
>JAOVVF010000034.1:2823157-2834486 GCA_028565595.1 Duopalatinus emarginatus | reverse complement strand
ATAAAATAAATGTCTACAACAACATTTATACTAAACACCATATAGGGTGCCTAAGACTTTTGCACAATACTGTATATCTACATACATTACCCCATATTTGGGGGTGGGAGATCATTTTGGAATTTGGATTAGGTTTATTGATTTACTGGCTTTTGTTTGCCCACATCTTTTAATTACCAAGAATACAAGATGGATTTAATTCATAAAACAAGTTGTATTATTAAGAGCATGTTGTATTATATTAAGAGCACCTAATTAACAAATAGAAAAAAACACAACCAAATAAACCAACAAACATACAGAGATGTAAATGCCTGTTCATTTATATAGATTACAATAAATCAAATAAGTAGTCTCACATGTCGTGCTTGTGGATTCACCTCCCAAAAACATGTGAGTAGGTGGATTGACTGAGTGTGTGTTTCCCATCCAGGGTATATTCCTTCCTCTTCCTCACACCCAGTATAGGCTCCATATCCAACGTGTCTCTGATTTAGATAAAATACTTACTAATGTGAAATGAATGAATAGTCATGAAGCCATAGTGTGTGTGTGTGTGTGTGTGTGTGTGTGTGTGTGTGTGTGGAATAACTTCAAACTAGATGTGGTTTGAAGCAAGTAGTGGCATAAACAAAAAAGACTTACTAGGCTAAACTGTGAGCTAAAAGAAACAGCCATCAGACCTCAAACACATTTTTTTCTTCTTTTTCTCAGCCTTTGTTAGAGAAACAAGATTACTGAGGTACATGAGCATTTCTGAAGTACATCCACTACATAATATCTCTTTACCTTTCCAAAGCTTTACAGCATATCTTAAAAGAGAAGTGCTTTGTCATTGCATAGTTATTACATTGAATTCTGTTTATTTGCTATGTGAAACAACACCAGTCCAATTTGCTATAAAAAAATGCAACACCACCATTTACCTCCCTGCTGCCACTAAAATGTTCATACAGCAACATGGAGCAGCATGATTCGTGCCCCAATGGGCCTCTATTAGTGGTTAGTGCATTTTCTATTTGAACACTTGGTGCAAAAATAACTCTATCGAGCTAAATGATACACTGAGAACCTGGCCCTTATGGACAATTTGCATATTTGTCTAAAAATGCACAAAAGCTAGAATCAGCTTATTTATGTAATTACTCATGTTACAGTATTGAAGTAAATTAATAAGCATGCTCTTATATATGTACAAAACACTGGTCAGCCATAATATTAACATCATCAGTCAAGACAGCTGCCAAAACAGATCTGACCTGTCAAGGCATGGACTCATAAGAACTCATAAGAAAGGTGTTCTGTGGTATCTGCCACCACAACATTAGCAGCAGTTCCTTTTGGGAACATTCTGAGAGATCAAACCAGACAGGTTAGTCTTCACTCCCTACACATACTGACTGAGATCTTATTGCCCATGACACTGTTGCCAGTTGTCCGTCTTTGGACCAGTTTTGGTAGGTATTAACCACTGCATACTGGGAGCACCCATGAGAGCTGGTGTATTAGAGATGTATAAAGACATTTTATGATATTCCTTCCTATTGCAATAGCATTGTATATGAGAATGAGGTTTGCTAAACAGCACTGTTGGGCAGGTGGACATCTTCTTCCCTATGTATTGTGAAACACGCCTAAAAAATGTTTGTGAAAAAAAAGTCACTGTTGTAATAGAAGTTGAATAGAAATATACTTAAGGAAAAACCAGGAACAATGGACTTAATATTTTTAATAGCCAAAAGAAATTCTAAACCTAAATTCTTATTCTGTATACAGTACGTCACCATTATGTCCTTTAATGTTCTTGAGTCCTACAATAAATATTTTTAAATGACTCTTGACTTCTTTATGCTTTTTATCTTTACAAATTCATCACTAGAACATATTTTCAATGGAACGTAATAACTCCCTGCCACTTTGCACTCAGATGTAGCTAATTAGCTCCATAATCATCTTTGTGTTTGTGGCAGAGCGTAATGGCTGCATTCGGAGCTGGTAATTATAAAGAAGAGCAAGGAACATTTGGTGGCAAACATTACTAACAACAGTAACAGAAAAGGCTTCCTTGCGGGCTTCGGTAAAGCACGTTATCTTCAGAAGTGCGACTTTAGTGCAGACTGCAATTTTAAAATAGAGCAAAAAAACTGCAAAGGCATCTTTTTTTTCTTTTTATTTGCTGCCACTTGAAATTCTGTCGTTTACCTGTGCTTGCACTTGGAGTGCTCTTTGGTTTGACTCACAGCACTGTAAAGTCAGAGAAAGCCTGCCCACACACCAGTGTCTGTAGTGCTGGGAAATCTCTGCTGAAACAGAAAAGCCTGGTTCATAATAATGATGTGAGGCCAGTCAAGTGAAGACAATAAACTTGGAAATGGACAGAAATAGCCTGGCCTTAGCCTTGACTATTCCAGAAGGGAAGAAAAAGCTGTGGTTCACATTTTTGTTTAAGCCGTACAACTGACATCAGTTAATACGAGAATATTCCTCAGGGTTAAGCACCATATGGTGAGTCTGTGTAGGCTTATTATGCTGGTCTCTTACATGTTTGTACAGTTGATATTTTAAACAACTCTGGCTATGGATGAATCTCAGTGATTTCATTTGATTAATTTTCCACAACTACATGTATAGTCTATGCCTTTATATTCATACAACTCCTTCATTTTAAGTAAGATACCTCTATGTATGTTATGCATATGAATGTATATATGAGTAAATGCATATATGTATACATACATAGCAGAACCACAACTGTTACATTATGTGTTTATGCACTGAAGTGCCAAAAAAATACTGACACAGACAGACAAGCCCTTTCAAAATACTCCATAATTGTATGGGGTTCGTTTAGCTGGCATTCCATGGGACCCCTGGTACATCTACAAACAAACATTTCGAACAGGTGAACCCTATGTGTGTCTCCTTTTTGTTACACCTATCTATCTGCCAGCTGCAAGACTAATCACATGATTGTATTAATGCACTCTTTTTTGTACATAATCTATTCTATAGTTAATTCACAGGGACATTTTATATCTGGGGCTCCATGTAATCTAAGACTAAGAAATAGATTTAAAAACATGTTGATATGTGAAGCTTTCTGCAAGGATATTTTTGGTCTTATTCAGGAGATGAATTAGAAAATGTAAATCACGACAGGAACAATTTTCACAGATGTTTGTTAAGTAGAACTGAAAATCAGTTAATTTGATTAATACAATTTTTTTATTGTGGCAAATTGCTGTCTGGGCTAGGCAGAAATCAGCACCGGTCTCGCTTTTTCAGATTGTGGTTGCACTTGGTTTGGAAATCATCTGATGTGGACACCAAATAGCAAAACCCTTCTATCCTGTTTATACAAGCCATCCCTTATTTTTTAGCATTATTTTTTTTAAGTTGCACAAAGCACAATAGGTAAGCTTTTTTAATTTACTCATTTTTTGAAAAATTTATTTAATCATTCAGGAGCCTGTGGCATGCTATAGATCCTTATACTATAGATAGATTACTACTAAATAGTTATTAACTGTTACATGGGACCCAAACTGATGAGCTGAACCAGCCTTGGGAAAAAAAAGACAAAGAAAACATAGACTGTTGACTTTTGTGTTTTTTAGACACTGACCACATAGCTGAGCCGAGGTCGAGACTACTGGGCTACTAGAAGCATGAAAACCCAAGCTCGGCCTATTAGTGCACAACATGTTAAATCTTTAACAAGCACTGAACAGTGAAGAAGCGCAAGTGAGCGCTGGATTGAAGGATGAAAGTGTAAGAGTAACAACAGGGAGGCAGAATTAAACAAGGTGATAGAAGAGAAATTAGGAATCAATAGCTCAAGCCTTTCAAGAGCTACATCATAACCCGAGGTAACATTTGGCATTCACTGACATTTTATGTTAGTCTTGTAAATGTCAGGGGTGCTAGGACACAAAGCCCCCAACACATGCCCTCGCCTCTTATTCCCTAGAACAATAGTGATTTTCAATACGATAGGAAATCCTCAATTAACTCCATATAAATCTTCATTTAGGCTTTACATTTAATACTTCCCAAAGCAATGTATTCTAGAAATCAATGGATTCCAAGTTTATTGTCAAAATTATTTCCTTCAGGTACCTTAAGTAGGTTACACTAAATGTAAAATGCTTATAATAAAGGGCGAAAAGAGCTTTAGTTTGTAAAATAGATTAACATCTTTTCACCTGTACATATCTAGTACATGTACTCAAGTATAAGCAATAAATTATAATAAATTTCAAGGGAATAGTCTGCCGTAAAAACCTAGTGAGCACTCTCAATAGACAGCATGCTAGGTGATCCTACACACACTTCCGAAAAGAAGAATGCTGTCTCAATTCTTAGATGCTTCATAATGCTGCTTACTGAGATGCCATACTTTACCAAATATCAAGAGAGCTCCGTGTGCTCCCTCAGACATGAGGACAATCTCAGCATTCAGTGCAGCACAACTTTTATCACAAAAAAATTTTAATATGGTGGTTAGCTGGTATGTTAGCGTATTTTGTCAACTCAGCCCACTGGTTTTCATGGCATGGGGTTAACTCTGAGAGTCGCTGTCTCAATAATAGCCGTCAGTTAGAAACCTCTATACTTAGGGAGCTGCCTAGTTAAGCAATGGGCAGCAAAGCATTTCACTAGGTTTTAAGACAGACCCATTCTTTTCATGGTACCTGGTAAGTAATGATTCAGACACATGTCAAGTTGAAAAAAAAATATTTTTGTAATTTTGATTTTCAAAATCCAAGCCAAGTTTTTTTTTATGGTTGTGACAGTAAAGTTAAAAATGACAATAAGGAAGTGGATGACATTCAGCTCTTTAGACAAATGCTTAACGTTAATCCACCAATAAATAAATAAATAGATAAAAGATTATTCACAAGACCCAAATCTCAAGTCCGGGTTGAATCATCAGTTTTTTTGTAGATGAGCCTCAAATCAAGTGACTGTGTGTGATTTAAGTGTGACTAAAGTCCCCATCTCTGCTGTACACAAATCCTTTTTTTTCAAATGCAAAGTGAAACACTATATTCAGACCTTAATACAAAGCATGGCAACAGTAAACAAGATAAGATGGCACAAATGAGATAAATAAAATTCAATTACTAGCTTCCTATGGGAGGATAGCTTTCCATAGATGCAATTAAAGCGAAAGATCCATAACTCTTGTGAACCATAAATACAGCAACGTTGATATAAAACGCATATACACATCCACACTCTGACACTCTGACAGGCGTGTACAACAGGTTTTCCTGTCAGATTTGAGTGTGTAGTCAGTCTGAAGAGCCTCGCTGACTCTTGTTGCGGCGCTGTGGCCTGAAACATGGCTCCCATGAATTATTCGTGCTGAGATCATAGCGTTTGCTCACGCCTCGTTAGCTAGCCTGCAGTCGGCTTAGTTGGCCAGGCCTTGTCTAAGTGCTCTGCCTGTCTGTGCCACTGATCCAACCCGTATCCTGCTGCACCCAGGCTGTAATGACTAATGATTCAAGGCCTGTAGTGCATTGTTTCTGCTTAATTAAGTCATGTTGAAGACCAGGCACTGTCTGGATGGGAAGTAAAGTAGAAAAGGCAAGGGGTTAATAAATGGAGTAGAGATGAATGTATACAAGCAAACCAGCTAAACTACACATGCTGCGCAGGAGCTAACTACTAAACACACTTGGTCCACACATCCGTATCAGGTTTAATATCAGTACCAAGTGCAACACCACCACTAAAATACACAGAATCTTATGAAGAAGCAACGCTGTGGCTGATTTCTATCGAGCCCAGACAGTCTAACAGTAATGGGGTGCATATGAAATACAGTGTCTGGGGGTCATAAGAAGAAAATGATTAATTTTGTATGTGTTTTTCAACCCCACCCCAAATGCTTCTAAAAGGAAAACTAAAAGTAAGTTGAATAAATACAAATTACAAAAAGGATACACTAATTTAATAGTTCTTGTGAAAGGATTACTATGATTCTGTTTGCCTTGTTTACTATTCAGAGGAAACATGAAATCCATTGCCAACTTAATGTGAGATAAAAAGCGGCAGAGGCAGGAATGTGGACTGCAGGTTTAATAAAGCTCACAGGCAAACAAATCCAAATACATGAGCCAATCCAGAAACAGGCTATGGGCAGGTGATCAGCAAACAGTGTGCACCAGGCAGAAACAGTGAGAATGCAGAATGCAGTGAGACACATGCATACACAGTAGTGAACACTAGGGGGCAGTAAGCACACATGCCCAGAGTGATGGGCAGCCCTTTATCTGCAGCACATGTGGAGAAGTTGGGCGTTAGGTGCCTTGCTCAAGGGCACTTCAGTCTGGTCTTGTCAGTTGTGGGGCTCGAACCTGGGACCTTGTACTACTTCACAATACCTGAACTAAAAGCACTTAAACTAGGCGCATGCATATCTCAACACAGGTGTACATAATCAGTGAACATAAAACAGGTTGGATAAACTTGAAGTGAAGTATCAGTTGCAGCCATGTTGCTGGAATTTGGCAGGCAAAGGTACTAACAATTAAAAAACATAAAAATAATAATAATTAAATAACAAACGTGGCTGCGTATCTGTCTATAATGAGACCTTGTCAAACAGTGCACAGTTTAACATTAATCATCACTGGTTACAAGGAACACAAGGTGATTACTAGGAATCCTGAGTACTACAGACTCCAGCAGACATTGACTCATACACAATGTACTGCACGCTACAGAAGGCATCTCGGCTGCCTTGGATACAGGCGTTTGTGTGTTATGAGAAGAGGGCTGTTCTGTAGTGGAAAGCGTTGAGGGTATAAAGTCTGTATATCTGAATGTGTTTGTGTAATTGATGACAGGGGAACGTGTTTGTGAAGCATGATTCATATGACTCATTCAGTGAGTCAGTCGATGAAGTTGAGAAGGAACATTTCTGAAACTGTCAATAGTGTCTGCTACACTACCTGCTGTGGGAGCTTCAGTTCCAGACTACCTTTTGTTTCTCTTTACCTTCCTGTCTCTCCTGACTTTATGCCTCTGTTCAGATTTCCCTCATTATACAGAACATGTTTGGTACTCTGCGTCTGAAGTATTTATAGCTGCGGTCCTATTCACTGTGAGGAAAGGAGGGGGGGGCATACAATTGGCTCAGAATTCAATTTGGGCTTTTATGAAAGTGTGACAGCAGCAGATTCAAAGGCTCCCCATCCTCCCCAGAGGAAGCAGGAAAATACCCCATTTTGAGACAGTTTAGGATTAAAAACTTCCCAGTGGGACACAAAAGCCTTTCTGTGTATCAATAAAACCCACATAATATATATGTCAGGAGACTCACTGATCCAAGTAGAGGAACCTGAGAAGAGCAGTTAACACTTTGCTGTCAAATAAAGTGTAGTTTCAACATACGACATGCTCTAAACAGCGACTTTTACCTAGAAGCCCTGCTCATTCCAGCAACTATCCAAGCAGCCAATCACATAGCTGCAGTGGAATGCAGAAAATTATGCACATACAGGTCAAAACCTTGAGTAAATGATCACACTACACATCAGTTCTTGGTTGTTTGTACAAGATAACCTGTTCTGAGTATTACAAGAACTGTTTGTTCTTGTGTGTATGCAGAATACAGTAAAAAACATCTAGTGGGCAGCAGATCCATGAGAGGAAACATCTAGCTGAAGAAAGGTGAGAAAAAGGGTCAAACTGATTCATACTAAAATAACCACCCTTTACAAACATGGTGAGCAGAAAAAGCATCTCAGAATGCACAACACTTCGACCCTTAAGGAAGATGTGCTACAATAGCAGATCACATCAGAATAGGAATCTGATTCAGTACAATTGATGTATTTAAACAACATGAAGTAGAATTTTTCTAAATGTCAAAGTTAAAACCAGGCAACAAGATCCAGAATACAGACCAATAATCGTGGTCAAAGGCAGGAAGAAATTCAGGCGATTAGCAAACAGAATGTCTGAAGCAGGCAAAAGACTAGGACAAAAATATGAGCAACAGATTGAAACAAAAACCAAAGAAAGACAAACACAAGAACCACCGGCATGGTACAGAAGCAAGAGTCTACCTTATACTGCAACTGGAAGGTGAACTAAATAGTGCTTAAGACAGGGGTAACTAAAAACTCATTCTCAAACCCAAACTCATCAAACATAATCAGTGATATAAAGCAGGTGGGAAACACATGAACTAGTATTCAGGGCTGGGAGAAAGGGTGTGCTTAGGAGTGTTGGTACTGGGGGCGGCCATGTCAGGCTGCCACTGGGAATTCTGGGAATTGGAGTCTGACGTTGTTATTGCCAGATTGGATCGCGGAATGGCTGCAGCACTCAAAAAAAAACCCACTAATACAGAAAGGTGATTTAAAAAGTCTGCCACATTGTTAATAAGGATGCATAATGGAAATGCTGTACACACCATTAACTAAAAGTAAAAGTAATATGTGACATGATACTGATTAGAGGCGATGCATTTGACTTTCACCTCACTGCAATCACCTCATGAAGAGAATAAGTGATTGAAAGGTCAAATAGAGCAGCATGCTCTGCTGGCTGAGACATGGTGGGAGAACAAGAGAGAGGGAGAGAGGGAGAGGGAGAGAGAGAGAGAGAGAGAGAGAGAGAATAAGAATAAGAATAAGAGAGCACCTGAGTAAGCCTTATCCTTACGCAATACTAAATAGTGGTTCAGGAACTTTGCAGCATGCTCTCTCAAGTTAACCAGTTGTTCTTCCCTTTTTCTTTATGTGCCTGACGTGCATCAGGAATGAAAGAAACTACAAGCCATAGACCCTCAAAACTTTTCAGTGGGAGTGAAAGCTCTTATCGTGAGCAACGCAGCACAGGAAACCAGCGTTGAAAGTTTGCAAAAGCCACAAAAGCCCATATTTTTGACCATCCGTTGTGTGATCAAGTACACAACTTTAGACAGATTAATCACTCCTTGTCACTATGTCTGAGACACTATGTCAGGACAGTTGCCCTGACTGCCTCACCATAATGGACAAACTTCTTTTATCTATGCAGTCATAGTGTGCATGAGTGTATAAATATGTTCCTATGTGTCCCTTACTTATGCCATATATGTTACCGCTTTCACACAATGTTAAAATGAGAAGCGGGTAAGTGTTTACTGCAAAATAAGCCTGTGGTTGTCATCATCATAAAGCCTGCGTTGTCATTATCAGTGTGGACATGTTTCACATTTTGTCCTTATACATATGGATAACCATGAGGACACCATTTTGTCCCCATACCTGTGGATAACCATGACTACACCTCTGAACAATTGCCTAGCGTATACGTGTTTGCATGCATATTTGTGTGTGTGTGTGTGTGAGGCACGAGGAACTCTTCAGGAAAATGAGAATAGAAGGAGAGAGACATGCAGATTAAGTACATTAGACCTTCCCTGACAGTGTTGTGACAGCGCCACAGCTCCTCAAAATCCTCACTGGCAGTAAACAACTTTCTTTGTCAAATAGCGACTAATGCGCCGATGGAATCAGCATGAGTGCCTTTTATTTAAATAATTAACATTACTGAAATCTCTCTAGGATGTTCTTTTTCACACATATGTTAGTGTCGGCCTTGTTTAAACTTGATTAATTTTCACACTAAATTACTAGATACTAATGCAATAAATAGAACTGGGTTTTATACCACAGACTACCAAATCTGGATTTTATTTGCAAACAAAAGCTTGACTCCCTTGGATGTGTGAGTGTGTGTGTGTGTGTTTCCCCACAGTCTCACAGCTCCCAGTCATCAGTGGAGCTCTGAGTCTCTCACGCTCTGCCTGGCTCCATGCGGCCACATTTTGTCACTATTAGCAACCGCCTGCTCATGGGGGTGGCAAGACTGCTGATCACATGACCGTGAGCTCACTGTGAGAGGGAGGAAGAGCAGGGAGGTGGCAGTGACGAAAGCACAACGAAAGGCAGCGCGAGCTACGGCCATGCAGTCATCCGTGACCTCCTATTCACCGTCACCTGGACTGCCGTATTAGTCTCTGATTAATGAGTTTACATCAAGGTTTGGGAGGACAGACTCGAACCATCGTGTCATGATCAGTACAGAGTTGTTCTCACTTTCCTAATAAGGAAATATCACCTCGTCCATCATGTAGGAAACTGTCTCGAGACCTTGCATGACTTCTGTATGTTAAAACCTCAGATCCACTGTCCTTGGACGCCTTTGTCATTTTGTGTCCCAGTTTCTTAGAATAAATTCTCAGCTTCAAAAGCATTTTACATGCGACTCCTTCATCACAGTCAGAATGTGCACATACACAGCACTGTTGCCCTGGGGTTGCAAATAGCAGAAAATTGGGTAGAAGCTTTTCCCTTCTGAATTTGTTCTTCAGCCAGAAAACAGTGGCTATAGCTGTAGCAGGCAATGATCTCCTGTAAATAGATGCTCTGCTCTCCTGTGGCTGGGTACATATGAATAGTAGATTAGCACTGTGCTCAGACACGTGTTAACTGGTCCATTTATCTACACCACACAGAGCACACATGGCCTTACAGTACATGGCCAAGTTTCCCATGTGTTCTTTTCCTGGTACAGTAGATATCCATTGCCTTAACAAAAATCATTAAAATCATTAAAATAAATGAATGCATTAATATATTTATATTATAATGGTTTGTGACTAGTTTGCCCTTTTATTATGCTGATACTACAATGGATATGGTACAGTATGGTGGCAAGACCATGGGACTTGGAATTCAATCCTCAAGGCATTTTCTCTATTGACTTGGATTTGACTTACTGCTGTTGTCTTGGTCTCATCCGAGTCTGACATGAAGTAATTCCTTCTTTTAGAAAACATTAGTACACTCTATATCCAAACGGTTCTGGCCACGGCACCCAGCATTATTGTAGCATTAGCATTATAAAGGAACTAAAATTGAAATTCTATGTTAAAAAAAACGCATATGAGTGTGTGAGTGTCAATCTTTCCACGTATAGTGTATTTGATGGATTTGCGTCTCAATTTTTGGAAGTTGTCTTGCTTTCATCTGGACTTAGTTTTGAACTGGCCTGGATTAGCTTTAATACTTAGCTTTAATTTGGACTTGCTTTAATTTGGATGTGACAAATATTATTGCCGTATTGTTCACCCATTACTGCTTCTATACATACAGATGTGGGACAAATGAAAGGAAAAACCAATATAAAGTGTGTAAGTAAGGTATTGGAATGGCACAATCCACTGCATCCCAGCATAGACACGGGTCTCTGGAATTGAACAGGAGTAATGAATACCAATTCCAATCAGATTGGATTTCCAATCAGTTGGTGTTTCAAT
>JAOVVF010000034.1:2765236-2779567 GCA_028565595.1 Duopalatinus emarginatus | reverse complement strand
TCGATTCGTCTGAATCAACTAGAATATGATACATTTAAGATTCATAACCAAGTGAGTCGATTCATCTGAATCAACTAGAATATGATACATTTAAGATTCATAACCAAGTGAGTCGATTCATCTGAATCAACTAGAATATGATACATTTAAGATTCATAAAGAAGTGAGTCGATTCATCTGAATCAACTAGAATATGATACATTTAAGATTCATAAAGAAGTGAGTCGATATCTGACGATACAACTAGATTCTTTCATACCAAATAATTTCGATTCATGAGTCATTTGATTCACAAAGGATTCGATTCACATTGAATATTAGATTCAGTGTTTGCAAGTGCCACTGAATTTGCTATAAATTGGGAGGATTTTGATTTGTACTGCGGTGACTCCATATTTGATGAGCCTACCAAATCTGCTACAATACAATATTTCAGCATTGTGGCTGTGGGGCAGCTGTAGGCTTGTGTTTAGGGAACTGGTCCTGGGTTCGATCAGGGCACCTAACCACTGACTGCTCCGTGGGCGCTGTGGTTTGGGGCTGCCCCCTGCTCCTGGTAAGTGTGTTCACTGCCCCCTAGTGTTTACTTGACATATGACAAACATGTGAATGTAGAGAAGGACCATTTTCAGTTCCAGAGTTAGGGGCAAATCCCCCTGCTAAGCTTTTTGCACATCAGTTAATAAATCTAAATGATCACTTTAATTACTTATACATTGTAATAGAAGTGATTTACCTACTGCCTGGAGTGGTGGGGAATCAGTGGTGCCTGGGTGCCATGCTCAAGGACACTTCAGTTCAGTGTCTGGTTGTTTCTTTCAGTCACAAGGCCAGTTCCATAACCTTGCCACAACTGCACTCTCACAATAATAATAATAATAATAATAATCACTTTTTACAATAATAATACATCTTACAATTTACAATCTGGCACTTTGGTGTGTAGTACTTTATTTAGTGCACTTATATAGGGAATAAAATAATGTGCTGTCTAACAGACAGTTGTGGTTCTGCCTATAACATTGTGCTTATGTTGTATCATTTGCTTATTTTCTGTTTCTTCTTATTGTTCATCAGTGGCAGTGCTCTCTGCTCTTCTCTGAGAGCTGAGCTGATTTTGTTCCCTCGCCTGACCTTTACTACAACAAAGCATGGAGTTTGCCGAATTGATAAAGACCCCCCGGGTGGACAGTGTGGTCTTGCATCGGCCCTTTTTACCCACCGTGGAAGGAACTCTGTGTCTAACTGGCCACCACCTCATCCTGTCCTCACGCCAGGACAACACTGAGGAGCTCTGGCTGCTCCATGCTAACATCGATGCTATTGAGAAAAGGTAGGCTGACTGTACACCAGAAGGAGTTCGGGTTCTATAGTTTGCTGGTCTTCTTGCTTTTAAACACCTGGGTCTTTTGACCGCACACACATCAATGTATTTTTAGAACGTACATTGATCAGACATAAGATTGAAACCACAAAACAACTGACAGGATGGTGGCTAGTACCTAACAAAACTGGTCCATTGAAGGACAACCAGTGAACTGGTAACAGGGTCATGAGCACCAAATGCTCACTGATCCAACAGAAGGTCCGGTCAGATCTATTGCTTATGTCTTGGTGCCAGATACAGCAGAAGACCTTTAGAGGTCTTGCTGTGCCACAAAGGGTCAGAGCTGTTTTGAGAGCTGTGTAGGGAGGTGATATTAATTATATGGTCAGCATATTTTAAATTTATATATAAGACAAGCATATGTGTCCATGCATTTATTCATGATACTAGTGCCACGCATGCTCAGACAAGTTAAGATATGTATGGAGAGAAACACTCCTGTGGTAAATGTCAGTCATGGCATTTGACAAATACCCGCTTTATGGGATCCATAGACAAGGTTATAAAGGAAATAAAAATGTCTATATGATTTTGGTGTAAATGTATGATTTTTAAATTAAGGGCAGCATAGTAGGTAAGGGGCAGTTTTTCAGTCTTTATTGTCTGTCAGCTGTTTTCCAGAATGTAGTCATTTTATGGGTTTTTAGTCATTTAATCATTTCATGAGACACAGTATGGGTCAAACATGTTAAACAGCCTGAAGCATGTCAAAAGGCCCAAGTGGATGAGCCTTGCCAACTATTTAGTGCTATTTAGTGTTTTTTATTTGGTCCGTCTAAGAACAAAAAAATAGACAGTATTGTAGTTTGGGCAGCTGTGGGCTTGTGGTTAAGGAACCAGCATTGTGATCAGAAGGCCGTCACTTCAGTCCTCAGTACCGACATGATGGGTGCCCTTGAGCAAGGCATCTAATCCTCCAGCTGCTCCCTGAGCACCATGGAGTGCAAGAACTGCTCTGGGCAAGTATGCTCACTTTCCCCTAATATATTAGTTTTACTGCACCGATGGGTTGAATGCGGAGGTTTAATTTCACTGTGCATGCAAGCATAGTGGTCAGAATGGGTGGAAGGGGGTTTGGTACCAAGCTCAACATGACTGTACACAGGTAAATAATAAGAATATAATGTAGACTTCATCAGGGCCAAATTAAGGACCTCATTTGAAATCTTTCACCTTGCTTTCTTCTGTTTCAGGTTTGTCGGCTCTCTCGGCTCAATTATCGTGAAGTGCAAGGACTTGCGGATTATCCAGTTAGACATACCTGGCATGGAGGAGTGTCTCAACATTGCCAGCTCCATTGAGGTGTGTTTAATTATTTATCTTCAGCTTTTTTTATTTTGACATTCACGTTAAGGCAGGCATACATGTGCAAGCTGAGCTGAGACTGATTATTCATTACCTTTGGTTGGTTGAAGACACATTTCACTGTGCACGTGCTTTTAGACAAACTCAGCACTTTACACTTAGCCTTCTGTACTTAGTATGAGTGCTCCAGTGGGAAATTATAAAATATTTTTATATTTTTTGTTACATATTTTAATATGCTATTGCTGTACAATAACTGCTTGTTTGCTGGGTGGGTTGTATCGCCAACACTCCTCATTCTCATGAGTCTGTCTCATGAGCAATGAAGACATATAATCATTGATATGGTAGAATTTTCTGTAAGGAGAGGTTCCTTTCACATGTATTAAAGTGTTGGTTTTTCACCAGTAGAGAGTTTTCAGGATGGATGACCTTGCACTTTCTTGTTTCTCACAAACATTGCATGTGTTTCTTATTAATTTTAACTTCAAGTGCAGAAAAAAAAACAAGGCTGGTTAAGGCTCAGTCACAGGAACTAACTTGTTTTGTGGACGTTCCACTCTATTAAATCTACCAGTGAACTGATTCAAAGTGAAATATGTTATCCTTTAGTTAAATTACTGAATTAAGAAACTGGTGGGAAATTCCTGGGCTATAAGAAGCATTAAGCACTGTTTGGAAATTGCTGTAGTAGGAAAATAATGGACTTTAGGTTGATAACCACACAGTTTATTAGTTTTCTATAACGTCACACCTCTTGTGATTTAATGCTTACTTAATTGTCTTTGCAGATTGTAACGGTTTATTATTCAATATTAAAACTTTAGCAGTCATCACAGTGCTTCATATTTTAGTCAAGCCACAACTTCCCTTTCATTGAAGATGTTAAAATGATGTGGATTTCCAAGCTTCTGCATTCTCGGGTAATATACGCTATGTTGCAACAACAATAGCAAGTTATACCAGGAGCCAAATAAGCAACCAAATATTATACCATCATGTTAACAGGTCAAGCTGTCTGCTCTGTACGTGTTAAAAATGCCCCTGACTTGACCAGTCTGCACCTCGGATCTAACCCCTTTATTTCTTTTAGGCATTGTCTACACTTGACTCGGTCTCCCTGATGTATCCTTTCTTCTACCGGCCCATGTTTGAGGTCATTGACGATGGGTGGCACTTGTTCTCACCAAAAGAGGCCTTTAGAGATCTGGAATCGATGGTATAGTCTCACTTTTGTGCACCATTGCTGTTTTCATGAGGTTCTAGACTGCTGGCTGAGTGATGCGTCTTGTTTATGGCTGTTTGACAGACCGACGAGTGGAGGCTTAGTGAAGTGAATAAAAACTTCATTGTCTGCCCCTCCTATCCTTCACTGGTGGCTGTGCCCAAGGATATAGATGATGACATTCTGTGCAAAGCTGCTACTTTCAGACACGGCGGACGCTTCCCGGTGCTCAGCTACTACCACAAGAAGAACGGCATGGTCAGATGTTCACTTTGGGCAGGCTTGTATGATAGGCGTCTTGTGATCAGGACCATGCATTTACTTAGTGTATGTGTCTTCAGGTGATGATGAGAGCAGGACAGCCTCTGACTGGTACAAATGGGCGACGCTGTAAGGAGGACGAGAAGCTGATTAACGCTACGCTGCGTGCAGGAAAGCGTGGCTACATTATCGACACCCGCACTGTGGCTGTGGCACAGCAGGCCAAGGCTCGTGGAGGCGGGTTTGAACAGGAGGCGAACTACCCACAGTGGAGGAGAATCCACAAAGCTGTTGAGAGGTGAACAAATCTAAACAGCAGTGAACAATAGACATAACAGCAGTTTTTATTTATAGAGATTATAACAACTTATGTTGTTTTAGAGACTTAAGCCTTGTTTGACTGGATAAGATTTGCACTGGATAAGAAATCTTGGCATAAAGGACTGAGATTCTCACACTTATCCCCAGAAAGTGTCAGACCCAGCAATGCTGCTTTACTTTTTAAACACCACAGTGTTACTGCTGGACTGAGACTAGTCCACCAACCAAACATATCCAGCCAATATTGTCCTGTGATGCACTGTCTAAAGAATGTGTGCCATGTATGATGAAACCTAATTGGGTCACTGTGCCAAAACAACCAATTTTCAGAAACGTTCCCAGGTGACCATTTCAGATTTTGATGAAAAATGAAAATACGCACAAAATCTTTGGGTGAGTTATTTCAAGAGTTATGTAATATTTACATTTAGGTGCCATTCCCCCTTTTCGCGATTTGCTGCTATGAACCGTAAGAGATTTGTAGGGTCATGTCTTTATGTCTAAACATGATACAAAGCTGAAAATTGGTTTCCTGGCTCAGTTTTATCCACGTTTTTAGAATATGGATAACTAAAAAAGAATGAGTTGACTTGAGGTGATAACATTTTCACCAATTATAACTGAGATATGTATCTTTCAGCAGTGTTAGGTTCATTACTAATGGTAACTGTCCACAAAGTCAATTATCCACTTGTAGGTGAAGGTACAGCAGTGACCTTTTGCGTGCCTGTAAATCTGAGCTCTTGTCTTCAGTTGGGGTAATACTGCATTCGCCTAGAGTATCTCCTCTAAATAACAATAATCCAGTATAATCTTTGGTCTAGACCTCCTGATAATCCTGTGACCTCAGGGTCAAAATACAAAAATGGGGTTCACCACCAACTAAAATTGGATTTTGGCAGGCTCATAACTTGCTACCGCTTAAACCAACCTTTATTCTGATGCCATATGCTAACATAGCATCTGGTTGATTTGGCATGGACTGAGCCAATTGCCTCCTGGAGCACCTCGATACTTGAGAAAAACTCCCTTTACACAGTATATGATCAGACATGCTGATTCGCATTGGGTTAACATAACCTGGTGATGTGAGAGCATGTAGTTAATACAAAATGACTGACATGGCACATTCGGAAAGGACAAAAATCACATTATCCCACCCTCCCAAGTATAACAAGTCCTAATAATCCGAAATAGCGCTGTAGAGTGTCTCAGATTTACTGTGTGTTACAGAGCAGGTATACTTCACTTTCACTGTACATACTTGTGCACAAGCAGCTGTCCTGGGAGCAGTATTTTTCTTAAACCCGTTTGCATGTATAATCTGGAGAATTGAAACTGACATCTGTTATATGGCACATTATCATCAGCTCTTTATCTTTAAAACTTTCTGCCGTCAGCATGATTGTCATTATCTGTGTCTCAGAACCCTCACCGTACGTTCATTTAGTAATCTACAAAATCCAGAAGACCAGTCAGATCAGATGACATGGTGGGTTAAAAGACTAGCACTAATGCTGATGTTAAATGCAGGAGCAGAATTGTTTGGTGTTAGCACTAGTAAAATAGTACATAAATATATGATTTAAACACACAATGCTAATATCACTGGACACTGATCGCATACAAAGCAGGACATTTTCTTGATTAAATCTACACTGTATGTTATAGCCATTGTTGTAATGTGTGGGATGATCTGTTACAGGTTCAATATTCTCCAGGAGAGCCTGATAAAGCTGGTAGAGGCGTGCAATGACCACTCGAACAGCATGGACCGCTGGCTTAGCAAACTGGAGGCCTCCAACTGGCAGAGTCATGTTAAAGAGATCCTCACCACTGCCTGCCTGGCTGCTCAGTGCATTGACAGGTCAGTGCTTGTCTCTCGCCGTGTTGAATTTCCTGTGCTCTTGTCTCATCTCTGCTTTTTCTGATTTGGACAGATGTGCTCTCAAACCTTCAGAATCATTAAGAAGATAGCTGCATGTAACTAGTTTACGGCTGTGTTAATTATTGTTTTCTTGCTGGCGGTTCCATCCTGAGCTAATTAAAGAGCGTTTGCCTTGCTTCATGCTACACTTGTTGCAAAGCCCATTTGACTAATAATGGTTAGCTAGTGTCTAGCCTGCAATCATCATTAAGTTCATAAAACACTTGTACTGCTGTGTCTCACGGTGCTGTTGGTACACAGCCCGTTAATGTGTCTTTGTGTATAGAGCGATTTTTGGTCAAGGTTTCAGTAGAGTCTACTTTTTTCAGTTCTTGCATGACATTTCTGCAAGCAGATACGAACATTATTTGTGGCACTAAAGAGAACAATATAGGTGTATAGCAATAATGTACTAAAAATACTAATGCAGCCACAGCAAGCACTTCATTCTGATTGGCTGGCAGGTGTGCAGGAACTCCTTATATGGCAATGCATGTAGAAAATCTGGTTCAAATTTAAGCTCATACGAATATAAACCATCAACCGCATGGTAAAGTTCCGTCACATGTCATTTTTATTAGTTTGTAGTGTATTTTCACGTCATCCATCATTCCCAATACAAAAAAAAAACCTGCATAGAAACACTTACCTGGTCAAATTTTGTATTCTCTTAAATTCGGTAAATAACCAAAAAGTGAGGTTACAGTCATAATTAAGAGTGATTAAGATTATGGCTTGTATCTATCCAATAACTTTAAAGAAGCCCAACATTCACTGTGTGTACAATTACACTTACTGCCGCTATCCTGGTTTTAAACAAAGGCTGCGTCTGAAATAGCATGCTCCCATACTAGTTAGTATGCAAATCTAGTATGCGACATGATGTAGTGCGTCTGAATACCTAGTACGTATCAGGTAGTATGTGAAAGGTTCCCGGATGTCCTGCTAGGTTGGGAGAGATTTTCTAGTATGCTCCACCAGCACACTATCCGAGCCTGACCTATCCCATAATTCACTGCGAGCGAACTGAGAGCCCATTTTATCTGTAAAGGAGACGGAGTGAGTTTATGAGCCGAGGTAACATTTTTAATTACAAACAAAATTTAAAGTTAATTAAATTAAATGTCTTGGGTCAAAGGTTGTTTGTAAGATGGCGGATCAAGTGCATTTGAGGTGGTGTGCATACTACACGGTCACATACTAGAAGTGTGTACTAGTTTAGTGGTTAAGCAGTATGTACTTTCTATTCAAATATGTTATTTCGGACACAGCCATAGTCTTTGGAGGAACCTAGCATAGACATGGTTAAAAATAAATAAATAAAATGTTTGGGTTTTTTTTTTAGTTTGGTTTTGTTGTTGTTGGCCCAAACCTGAGTTGTCAACATTTTGTAGCCGTGTGCCAGATTTTAACCACAGCAACATCCGATGCGTTTTCCCCGAACCACCACATCTATTACTACTTAATTCCTCTTTGACCATTTTGCCAGACTGACTTCATTTACAAAATAACTGCTTTTCCTACTGCAGGTCAGTTAGGTATTTTTTAGCTTTAGTATGTACTCAAAAGCTGCAATAAAGCTACAAATGAGTTTATTGACTTCTGTTTGTCCTGCTGTTTGTTCTGTTTGTACCCCTTCAGAGAGGGTGCATCAGTGCTAGTCCACGGGACCGAGGGCACTGACTCCACACTGCAGGTCACTTCTTTAGCCCAGATCATCTTGGATCCAGGCTGCAGGACAGTCCGTGGCTTCCAGGCCCTTGTGGAGCGTGAGTGGCTGCAGGTGAGAGACGATGCTGGGGACACTAAGAGATTTACATTGACCTAGAAATTCCGTGGGTTTTTAGATTGGGAATAAAACAGGAGACCAGGTGTTCATGCAGTATTAAACTGTTCCGTTTGGGCCTTTGTCTGTTGTAGCCTGTAGATCTTCTGCTTCTGCATTTCAAGTGTTGTACATAGTATGACCATGGATGTAAAGATTCAGGGCCATTCATTTAACCTTGCTCACCAAAACGGTATTTCCACCAGGGTTTTTGTTTTGTGCGCCATTCTGTGTAAACTGTATATACTATGACAACTTCACTGAAAGCAGATTCTGATATATTCAAACCATAGCCAGTCAACTAGATCCCAGTTTCCCCATTCTGTCGTTTGACGTAAACGTTAACCCTTGACATATCTGCGGAGGTAGCAGTTCTAATGTTGCTGAATGTGCCTATACACTTATAATAATAATTACTGAATTATACAAGTTGTTTCTGCATCATTGTATGACTTGTGTGTGTGTGCGCAGGCAGGTCACCCGTTCCAGCAGCGTTGTGCCCAGTCTGCATACTCCAACGGGAAGCCGAGAAGTGAGGCACCTGTGTTCTTTCTCTTCCTGGACTGCGTGTGGCAGATCCTGCGCCAGTTTCCTTGTTCCTTCCAATTTAATGAATACTTTCTGGTCACGCTGTTTGAACACGCTTATGCCTCACAGTTTGGCACTTTTTTGGGAAACAGTGCTGCAGACAGGTCAGTGATTCACTTCTAATCACCCACTTTAGCTGATTAATTTGACCAGTAACATTCAGTAGGCAATGAACACAATACCACCTGCAGAACACTCCACAATTCTATTCCTATGCCAACTAAACAAACCCTGTACTGTTATGGAGTCACCACTAGCCTATGTATTTTTCATAGGCTCGTCTGTACCAGTATTTCAGGCACTTCAGTGTATAGTCTCTGCATGCTTTGTGTTAATGTAAATTTATACGATATATTCAAAGATATGTGAAAACTACAAATATTAAGTAATTAAACATTAAGGCAGTTTTTACAGGGAAATTACCACTTACCAGATAGTACCACAAACATTAGTACTCTTGGTGATCAGGACCACACAGTCTCTGTAGAATATGCAGTCACTGAACCATTCGGATGTGTAATAATGTCTCTATATATATGTATCATGTATTTGGTGAGGCAGGGAGAGGTTGGAGCTCTGTCAAAAGACGGTGTCCCTGTGGTCATGGATGAACAGGCCTCAGGAGCTGGAGCGCTTCCTTAACCCTCTCTATGAGGCCAACAGTCTTGTGATCTGGCCATCTGTAGCCCCGCAGAGTCTGCTGCTGTGGGAGGGTGAGGACACGCTGTAATCTTTTGATACTCTTTCACATACCTTTTACATCTTAGTTCTTCAGTTTCCTCGTGCATTTTGTCTGTTTTCTTCTCTTTATTCTTATTTCTTCTCTTGATTGTTTCTCACACTCACCTGGATCATTTACACTCATCTATAGCATTAATACCTTGAACTTCACCCCTTTTATAACACTACTTCTTCTTCTCAGCTGTAGCTTGACAGGCATGACAGGTTGTTTTTTAGTATTTCTGCAACTGCTGATCTCTCAGGATTTTCCCATGTAACAGAGAATAGTACAATAAAGAAAAACATCCAGTGGGTGTCGGTTCTGTGAGTGGAAACAGACACAAAGAATGGCCAGACTGGTTGAGCTGACTGAAAGGCTGTAGTAACTCTGTATAATTGTGGTTAGTAGAAAAGCATTTCAGACTGAACAGCACATCAAAGCTTGAGGTGGAACAGCAGAAAACCATGTTTGGGTGCACTACTGTCAGCAGAGAACAAAAAGCAGAGGCTGGGCACTGGGCACAGACTACAAAAGTACAGTTGTAGACTGGAATAATGTAGCCATGTCTGATGAACCTTGATTTCTGTTGAGGCAAACAGGTCAGAATTTGGCACCAACAGCATGAGACCCCAACCTGCATTGTGTCAACAGTCAAGGCTGGTGGTGTAATAATGTTGGAAATGTTTTCTTGGCTCAATAACAATCATCGCTTGAATACGAAAACCTATATGAGTATTGTTTCTAATCATTTCCACATTTGGCTGACTTTTAATGGATACTTCTAGCATGACAACATGAGAAAACCAAAGCAAATGTTATCTCATGAACATGACCAGGAGTTCAGTGTTCTTTAGTGGACTGATTATTCATTCAGTTCATTATCTGCACTGTATGAAAGTTTCCTTGTTGAGTGTATTGTGTAGATTTGATTAGTAAGACAGGTTTATTTAATATTATTGTGCAACACTTTAGCCAGCACTCATGATCTTTAAGTGTACTATAAGAAAAAATGTGACTTGATTTCTAAGTCACAGGATCTGAAACCAGTAGAACAACATTGGGTGTGGTAGAACAGTTGATTCACAGCATTGAAATGCACCTGAAAATTGTTAAAAGCAGTTGCTATTTTTAGAGCAGAGGCCCTGCCCAGTATAAATAAAGGGTTTCTAATACAGTGCTTCATGAGTGATTAGTATTCTCTTGTGTAACCATTAGGGGGCAGCAGTGTATTAGTGCAGTCTGACAATGTTTTCGCACTGTTCATACACAATAAAAAAAAACAAATAAACAAGAGATCACTTTTCAAAGAAATAAATGTCAAAGGCGTATTAAGTGAATATGGTCAACACCTAAAAGCAACATACATGACTACACTAGACTTTAGTGTGCAGTTTGTTTTAAGATCAACCGCACTTAGGAAAACAATATAAAAAGCAATGATAATCCATTGCCTTTCATTAGATACATGTGAAAAATGTTACACATTAAAAAGCAAAACTTGACATTGGTTGCTTTTCCCTGTTACTGAAACTGCTCCATGGTTTAAATGATAAACTTTAGTTCCCTGTATTACCATAGGTTGTTCATTAAACTTATTCAGTAAATTAGTAGCTCTAACAAACCTTGAGGATACAATAGTCTTTTTTTCTCTCACTTCTACAAATAACCCTGAAGAAATGCAAAACATGATCAATGATAAAGTTTTAACTCTTGGCTTCAGCACACATTAAATAGCTGAGAAAGCTCTAAGAAACATTAACTTCTAGTCTGGAGTGCTTGTTTGTGTTTGGATAAACCTCCTCTTAGTCATTATACACTGAAGACTCTACAAGCTTGCCGAAATATTCTGTAAGCAATGAACACCACACTTTCTGCAGAACAGTCCACAATTCTGCTGCATTCTAGGGTGTAGGATTACTTGTTGCATGGCATCCCAGATGTGTCTGATAAAGATTTGGCGATTAGGTGTGAAAGGCAAAACTCAGATAAGTGTTTCTGTAACTGTAATTTGGTGTCTCTAGATGTGGGTGGTGGTGCATTGTCATCTTGGAGCAGGCCAAATCCATCAGAATGTATACAGGACATGAACAGTTTTAACAGAAAGGAGGCACACATAGTGTTCACCTGTGAGTTTGTAGATGTACCAGGGGTCCCAAGAAATGGCAGCTAAACAAACCAAATGCTATTATGGAGCCACCACCAGCCCATGTATTTTTATGTGGTTGATGACAAAAGCCTGGGAAAAAAAAAGTCAAATATCATTCTTAAAAAGTGTTTATTTGTGCTGCTGTGACTCTAGACTTAACCAATATATAAGCTTTCTTTTAATTTTTTTATTGAAATATGTATTTATATATGAATTTGCAGTGCGTGTGCCTGAAATTGTCATACGGTGTGACATGAAAATTATTTTTATAAAATGAAAATGAGGTACTTCTTTCTTCTTTAAGTTATGTCAATGTTTGCTTTGATATTCAACATTTATGTAACATATAGCATTTAGCAAGTTATCATACCAAGGAGGACATTGTTCCTACAAGATATATAGAGATTAACTCTGATATAACTTGTAAAAATTCTCTCAAAATGCTTGAGGCTCTTGCTGATACCATTTCACTTCTGTTCTACTGATGTTGTTATATATTGATTTATAAAGCCTTTTTTGTCACATTATTGAATGTCACACCATATGATGAACTGCACCACACAGCAATGTGTTAGAGCAGAAAAAAGGGTATTCAACAAGGTTATTTAACAGTCAAACAAAAAGAGTTGTGGTAAAGTCTTTTTTAAAACCGTTTGTCAATATTAAGTTAAATTTTGAATAGCAAAAACATTTGAAAAATAGGAGGTAGGTTTGTGATTGAAACAGTAAAACTGTAGAAATTATAGCATTGTAGAAATGAATGCTAAAAGCTATTTGAATTTAAACTTTTTAAAGAAATTTGCAGGCACTTTTTAGTGTTTTCACTTAACAGTTAAAAGAATTATGTAAAGTAATTGTCACTGTATGAATGAATGTATGCATGTAACTGCAAATTAGATCAAGGTTTTAAACTGTATTAAGGAAATTTGCTGAGATTAATATTAGTGTTTTCACATAAGAGGGAAATGTTATTAGTGTTTATACATTCTAATGTCTGTGCTTATATATTTGTAAAAAATAACAATTTTTTAATGCAAATTATGTCACAAAACTTTGACTAATAATGATGTCAGGCACAAAGGTTTTTTACTAAAAAACTTAAAAAGCAAAACTCACCTCCTGACCATGCAAATCACTGCTGAGCAGAATCCTCTTCATCAATAAGATGTCCAAATTAATACCCATTCAAAATATACAATATAGTGTCACGCCATATGACACCAATTTTATGGACAAAA
This sequence comes from Duopalatinus emarginatus, assembly GCA_028565595.1. Lineage (NCBI taxonomy): Eukaryota > Metazoa > Chordata > Actinopteri > Siluriformes > Pimelodidae > Duopalatinus > Duopalatinus emarginatus. The sequence goes on along the minus strand of JAOVVF010000034.1, from coordinate 2,766,623 downwards.
TATATTTAATTAGAAGTTGGTTTGACATTATTAATAGACATCAACACTTTCTGTGATCATCGAAAACACCCAATTATTATTTCATGTGAACTGTAAAACTTTAAAGTGTTAATACTTACACTCTTACTATAAAGGTCACACACATGCTGGACAGTCACACCATATGACATTTTTGATGTTCGGATGAAAAGATCTTAATACACAACCAACAACTTTGGTATGACTGAAGTTGATCCTACCAGAGGAACAACATTTCCATATCAATTCTTAACACTTGCCACTTTTTATTAGTGTGTGACACCTGGACAGTTAGAGTTTTACTGTTCGTTATCCACACATAAGAGGAGCAAAGCTTTGTCAACATCTGTTGGAATGGTTTAATGAGACAGAAAATGTTGAATTTATCTACTTAATGTATCTTGAAAAAATTGACTGATCTTGCCTAATGTACATTTAAGTACTGAAACAACTGGCTGAAAGCCAAGAGCTAACCAAGAGCTACAGCTTGTTTTACACAATGTTTAAGTGATCTGGAAGTAAATGTTATAAATATTTAATGTTACAAATTCCCATATATTTTAGCTTGGCAGGTTTCTGAGTATGTACACCAACAACATTTCTAAAGCAACTCTATAAAGGGTGTTACCGTATCAGACATTATTATCTTATGACTGTCAGACTGGCCCTGTTTCAACACTGGGTTACTTTAGGTGGTTTATATGGCAACATGACTAATGAGTTCTTAGTGCTATTCAAAACTGGTTCCTATGCTATACTAGTTTATTAGGAGACGGAGTTGAGTAAAACTGACTGAGACAGTGTAAATCTAAAGAAACAACAATAGCATTTCTGTGCATACACATGCTTCTTAAAAAGCAATTTCATGCACATTTAATGTGCAGTGCACATTGAAGTGGCTTTAAAATTGATACAGACAAGCCTATCTAAAATACATAGGCTAATGGTGGCTCCGTAATGGTATATGGTTTGTTTAACTGGCATTCCACGGGACTGATACATCTACGAACGTCTCCGCCAGTTGAACACTGTATGTATGCTTTTTGTTGATTCATTCTGATGGGTTTGGCCTCTTCTGAAGGAAGAGTGCTCCACCACACATGTCTAGAGTAGCCAAATTATAGTTAGATAAATACTCATATGAGGATTAGGTTTTCCATTAACACCTAAGTCACCAGATCTTAATGTTATCAAACACATTTGGGATGCCATGCAATGTGTTGTAGAGCACAGAAATCCTACACCAATACACCAACAGAATTGTGGACCATTCTGCAGGAAGTATAGTGTTCATTGTCTACAGAATATTTCAGCAAGCTTATGGAGTTCATGCTGCATGGGGGGGGGGGGGGGGGGCAACCAAATATTA
>JAOVVF010000034.1:2703259-2729880 GCA_028565595.1 Duopalatinus emarginatus | reverse complement strand
AACAAAACAAAATGTCCTGCAGCATGCCTGCAGCCTAATTTTCAAAATATGAAGCCCTCTCTCGACTTGGCGATATCCCCTCTCTTAAATATAGCACTATATCTTTGCAGTAGTTCGCCACCATATGCAGTCTTTAGTCCCTGGACACTAGAAGTTCTCTCTGCTGACACAGCATTCGCAATGCTAAACTAGCATAGTCTTTATTCAGAGCAGGATATCGCTTCTCGTTTATAAATTAGGGAGACTGTGACATAGCACGGAGTTGGAGATTTTTGTTGCTGTTTTCAGCAGCAAATTAAAGTACTGTAATACTGAATTTAGACACTGTTGTGGGGGAGGGGGGGCAGAAAGAAAGCAAGCAAACAACCAGTTACGTTTGAACATGACGGCATTTTGCTATGTCTCCTGGGTCTCTGTGCTGCTGTGTGTTGGCATCGGTGGTAAGCTCTGTCGTGTTTGTGTTTTTTTTACTATTTATTTTTAATTTAAGTTTATTTAAGGCTTTTATACAGCACCATGGCTGTCCCAGATCCCTTTGGGCCTGCCTCCTCCTCCACCTCCTCCTCCTCCTCAGAGTAGCATGTGCTTGGGGAGCGGTGAGCAGGAAAGAGCTAGTGGCTCATGCTGCTTGGGGCCTTATCTGAGCACTGCACACAGTCTAGAGAACGCATCCTCTTCCTGGGGCCTCCCTGTTGCCAAAAGGAGCGTCAAGGAGAGGGAAAGGGAGGAGAAACGGCAAGAATGGACCGAGAAAGACGAGACAGCATGGAGAGGGAGTTTTAAAAGGAGAGGCAGATGGCTTTTTTTTTTTTTTTTTTTTTTTAAACTTGTAGTTGTTTCTTTGTCAGCTGGGACCTCTTACACACTTACGCACAGTCATGTAAGGTGGACTTGCACTGTCTGGATGTCAGCATGCCTCTGTGTTTCTGCTTTTGTTTGTTTGTGCCAGACTCCCACCGTGTCCGAGTGTACGCCACAAGTCCCTGAAGGTATGCTACCAGCAGCACTTCTCTCGCCACATTAGAGAGATAAGGCTAATGGCGGTCCCCCAGCGGGCCCCGAACGCACAACCACACACAGCTCTCTGATGAAGAGGATTTCCCCACTCACTCCATCCCTCTTCTTCTCCCTCTCTCCCACCTTTCTCTTCCTCCTGAGAGTAATTTCACACTTCAAAATCTTCAAGTGGCCCCCAGACATTTCCCCAAGCCCAATCACCAACCTTGTTCACTTCTTTCACACAAACTGGGGAGTAAAGATTTATTTCAGCAAAAAGAATTGGGTGAAGTTTGTTTTAACCAATCTAAAATGCTGGTTCTCCATTTTGTCTCCTACTAGACTATCTTGTATGTATGGTTAGAAACATGTTTCCGACATACAAATAAAATTCTTACCTTGCTTAACCATCTGCTGCTTACCTTAAGAAGTAACGTACTAGTAAATAAAAATAACGGGAGGAAATCAAGACTATGAGCAAGATTTAAATACCAGGTATATGGTCATGTGGGGCCATGTGAGGTGTCTGGAGATGCTATTCGAAAGTGAGAAAGTTTACTTAAGGGTGTGTGGAGCTCAAATTAGGGGTGAGTAAATTTAAAGAGGTGCGAATAACAATTTCACCAGTATACAGACAACAACATATATAGGTTACCATGGGACTGGTGTTTAAGAGAAAGACTGCAGGGGTCCCTACGTTTCCTGCTTACGCACATTTTCACGTCATGTTTTTTATTTATATATTTTTATAAAATAAATGCATTTTTAATAATATACCATATAACTGTTGCATGTAATATCTTTTATTTAATTCATACTATGTAGTACCACTATAGTATACTCATCTTTTTGTTTTTTTTTTAAATTTAATAATTTTTTTTGGTTCGAAAAAGAAAAGGAAATGACTATAAGGCCGGGTTTAAAGGGAAAGTCCTCTAAACTGCAAACTTACACATCCCGACTGAGCTGATTTCAGGCTAGCTTTTGTGCTAGCATGCTACCACACATGACTGCTATATGTATTGTCTACTGAAATTAGTTTACATGCTTTAATCTGTTACAGTCCATGTAGAAGTGCTAGTCTGTGGGGCAAGAAAAAGTGTTTCCATTTGTTACGTTTGTTGCTCTTTTTACAGTAGGAGCTCATAAACCACCCCCCCCCCCCCCCCCCCGCCCTCTAAGGTCCCTTGATGGGAGTTTTGACAAAATGCCGTTTTCATGGCTGCCTGTGACATAATGTAGAGCTCTGCTGTTGTTTAGCACAAGCTTCAGAGTGGGTATTCTTCACCCCAAATCATTATGCATTGAGCAGCCCATTAGCGAAATGAAGACGAATGGGGCAGAGGTGCTGCAGTGACTAAGTGTTGGCTGGGTACAGTTTAATCTGAAGCGCACTCCTGTGGTCTTTTCAACATAGTCATTGTGTCTACCGCTTTGTTACCTGCTGTGATATTCCTGCCGCGTCGCTATTTTTTTCTTTACATGAGTGCTAACACAATGTCAGGACTCATTATCGTTTGCTTGAGTTCCATAAATCTGCATTTTAGTATGCAAATAACTCAGAATGTAATCTTTGTCTTAATTTGGCTCTTTAACAATAGTATGTAGGTATACTAATAGACCATAGTATATTAGAATTTTTTTAAATACTAGTTTTTTTTTTTTATTAGTTTGTTTTTTTTTGAAAAAGTGAGAAATGATTTAAAAACCAGTTCTATTGTACAAAAACTCTTAATTCAGGTGTTTTATTCAGCCCCATTGCCACAGGTATACACAGTCAGGCGTCTAGCCATGCCGTCTGCCCATACAAACAATTATGAAAACGTGTCACATACTTGAGAGGTCACGGAGTTCAAATGTGGTACTGTAATAGGATGCCTCCACTGTAACAAATTTCTTCCACAATTTATTTCATGCTCAGCTGTGCATGGTTTTACTAAAAAAAGTGGAAGCTTCAGTAACCATAGCGACTCAACTATGAAGTGTCGGACCACAAAATGTTGCGTCTTGTCTTGTGTGTTGGTTTGTGTCATATGCAAGTACTCTGGCATTAACATCTGCACAGAAATTGTACACTAGTAGCTTCACTGCATGGATTTTCACCGCTCAACAGCTGCGTGCAAGTTTTACGTCACCAGGCGCAATGCCTGCGTTTCAAGCTTGCCACCACTGGATTGACTAATCATGTTTTTTATTATCTGTCTGTGATGGCTCAGTCTGGGTTTGGCGATTGCCAGGAGAACGTTACCTGCCTGACCACATTTTGCCGACTGTAATGTTTAGTGGAGGAGGGATAATGTTATGGTGTTGACTATAAATTAAGAATTTAATTTTAATCAGACTAACTATTCGTATTTGTTTAAAAATGTTGCGTTTTATTGAGTTAAAACTTAAAACCAGTCCTGGTAGGGAATGAACTTTTAATGCCCCTCAGTAGTGCCATGTGTTTTTTGGGAGCGGTAATGTGGGTGTGTGTGAGACAGGTTAATCCTGTTGTTAACTGTCATATCCTCCCTCACTCACTCACTCCACATCTCTAGTTAAGCAGGACCCCGTGTTTTGTGTGACAGGTAGTGATTGCTGTCTGGGTGATTTATGGGCTCAAATTGGTATGAAATTACAACTTCATATTTGCTCGTCTGTCAGCCTTTTGTTCCATAGAAAGTTCATATGTACGCATTTTCTCTTACACCTGATGAAAACATGTAGGTGGTGAATTGTTGCCCTGTTGAACATATCTGTGTTGCTGTTTTGTTTTATGGTCTGTATGATTGCATAGAGTGTATTCAAATAGTCCAGGCAAGAGAAAACAGCAGGGCTATTACACTAAGACATTTAAAGATCTGTCTCTATCATCTCGAGTGCTGGGATGCTAGAAGTGGTCTCATAATTTGTTTAGTATCACTGTATTTATGATCTCTCTAAAAAACAGATTGTGAATCATCATATCACTTAATCCTATGCTAAGAGTTTGATAGCATGTTTCTACAGATGCAGTGTTAATGTTACCATAACGACACAGAAGGAGGCCTCAAGCTATTCCCCCTGTATCATCTCCTCTGCATCATCAACAAAATGAGTACTGATCCCCGTCACTTCACTTAAATGAGCCACTAAGTAGAGCAACTGTTAATCCTTGATATGCCCCCATGAGGCATGGACTCCATGAGCTTGCAGAAATATTCTGTAGGGAATGAGTACCACACTCCCCCAGGACCCATCTCAATTTAATTCAATTCATTTTTATTTATAAAGCGCTTTTAACAATGGACATTGTCCCAAAGCTGCTTTACAGAAAATAATGAAAAGGGTTAAATATACATTTATAGAATTTTTTAAATAAATTTTATCCCTAATTAGTAAGCCAGTGGCGACAGTGGCAAGGAAAAACTCCCTGAGATGACAAAAGGAAGAAACCTTGAGAGGAACCAGACTCGTAAGGGAACCCATCCTCATTTGGGTGACACATGTGTGAATATAAACAAAAAGAAAATGTCCATCTGAGTGAATGCAGGACATAAACGCTGTGCGCTCCTCCTTTCTGACGAGTTACACATGTTCATCTGTCAGAGATGTTTGTAGATGTACCAGGGGTCCCAGTGAATGCCAGCTTAACAAGCCCCAAACCAGCGTTTATAGTCTGTGCCAGTTTTTCTTGTGTATATATACAATATTATCTTTTATATATTACTTGTTAATTTCTTCTATTTACAGATAAATACATATACAATTTATAGTCATTATCATAGTTAATTCATTAATAATCACAAACACAGTTTACATAAATGTCTCTTCATATCTAACGCACTTTGGCTGTACAAATACAGATTGTGGTTATTGTTAAGGTGGTAGAAATTCTTGCATCAGACCTAGAACACCTACACCCATAATGTCTTTCTTAACCTGAGGATTCATTTCATTGTTTTCCACAGGCAAGCAGCGGTACTGATTCTCAAGAGGAGAAAGAGCAGGACAGCAATGACAAGGAAGGTCCATCAAACCCAGAGGTGGAAGTCAACACTGTGACCAGTACTCTGACCATGCAGGAGTACTTTGCTCAAAGGATGGCTCAGTTAAAGAAAGGACGTGTTGTGGACATGTCTTCATCCACTTCTGTATCCAACGGCGACCAACAATCCCAGTCGACGACGCCCAAATCCACAGACGACTCTCCCAACACCAGCGACATGGAGGAGAGCAAAAAAAGAAAGAAAAAAAAGAAAAAGGATAAAAAGAACGACCAGCGCGATGATGAAAAGGAAGAAACTGAGGAAGCAACAGTGACAGAAGAGGTAACCGTCGCAGAGCAGGTCGACTCAGACAGCAAGAAGAAGAAGAAGAAAAAGAAGAAAGAGCGACAAGCTAGAGAGGAGGATACAGTAGAGGAGTGCTGCATCCCAGCAGAACAAGACGACACAGCTGGGAATATAGTGACCGCTTCTACAGAGAAAAAGAAGAAAAGGAAAAACAAAGAAACGCCTACTCTCACACCTACAGATTCAGCTAACGAAGACGATAAAGCAGATAAAACCGCAGACACCGGGGTTTCGGAGAAAAAGAAAAAGAAGAGGAAGCGGAGAGAAGAAGAGGAAGAGCAGACAGAAGTAGTAGCGGAAAAGAAATCCAAAAAGGACAAGAGAAAAAGCAACAGCAATTAGAGCTTTATACATGATTAGGTGTATCTGTACATTTTCAATAAACTGAACAGCAGCAATTGAGCTTTTTTTTTTTTTTAAAAAAAAAAAAGCTAATTCTTTTAGCTAATTCTGTCCATCATGGGTCTTTTGTATAAAAAAATCTAAATATCTTTTATAGCTCTATGTATTAGCACATTTTTATTCAACTATTGCAGATCAACACACACTGGTCAGCATTTCCTTCAATGTCTCATTCAGTAAATAATCACAACAAAAGAAAAAAAAAAAAACACAAAACCTTGTTTAAGGTTTTACAAAATCATAAATCACAGCTTGTCTATAGGAATATGGGAAGAGCATCAAACCAGTGCAGCAATTGAGATCAATGTTCAGTTTTCTTTGTTTTTAAAATAGTCCTGCATCCTCTTTCTTACTGTCATAGTTACACTCTTCCTTTTCCTGGTGTGATGATGTATGTTGCTGCTGATGGATTCTAGCTCACACTTAAGTGTTTAAAAACATACCTCACCAAAAAAGCTGATAAGCAGTCACACTGGTGATTTAAATGGCATTTTGTTTCTTGACACTCGCACTGCATAAATGCTGAATTCAAGTATTTCCTTAATTTGACTTACAAAATTGTGTAATCCTTTGTTTAAACTGTGATTTTAAGCTACTTGAAGACCAGCTGTTTATAACATCCACTTCTGTAAGTAGCTTAACATCACTGTTTTAACCAAGAATGTCATAGACCTATTTCACCTGTCCCAGGATGTCCTGTGTCTGGGACTCATTTCCTGTGTGTCTCTGATGGACTGGGTACTTATGTCCTGACCTCTGCTATGTCATGGTGCTATTATTTAGACTGTATGAAATTTACACATGGACTAATAAAATGAAATGTCAACCAGTTTGGAAGTGTGGAATTTCATTTAAAACTTCATGATGTCTTTCTCCTTGACAGATTAATGCTCCAGTGGAGAAAGTTTGGCTACAGAGTTTAAACTGTGACTGTGTAGAATGTCAAATAATGTTGACAAATAGTACTGTTTAAATTATATAAAAAAGAAAAGACTACAACTCTCCTAACTTAAACAATATAAAAGGACGTTCTTATTTGACAAGTAATGTTTCACTGATTTGTTCTTCCCTGTTGCCATAATTTTAAAACCACAAAATCACTGCCCAGTGAAGTCAGTAACGTTATTACCTTGATACAGTCGCACCTGTCGAGGGATGGGAGATATTAGGCAGTAAAGTGAATAGTTAGTTCTGAAATCCCTGTGTTGAAAGCAGAAAATATGGGCAAGTGTGAGGATTGGAGTGACTTTAACAAGGGCCCCAGAAGATCCACAAATGGATCTGTTAGCTAATATCTTGGTGCAACAGATACTACAGAACATCTCAGCAGGTCAGAGCTGTTTTGGCAATGTAATGTTGTAATGTTATGGCTTATGTTTGGTGTATATGCTTAATGATGTGCTTATACCTGATGATATATCAGTTAATCAAATGAAACCCATTACATTTCTCAAAGGATAAATGCAGGCAGTTTGTTTATGATGAATAATTTCTACTGTATATATATTTAGATAAATAAACATAATTGGGAGAAAGGAATTATGAAGTGGATAATGTCTGTATATCAGGAATATATTTGGACCATGGTGATCTTTGTCCTGTGCTGAGAAATAGAAGAAAACGCATCTCCTTTTTTTCAGTATCTCAATTCTTTGGTGTAGGTTTATATCTTTTGTGTTGCTTTTTGAGACATAGTTCAAATCTGCTGTGGACGACTGCATGTTGTTGAGTCTGACCCACAGATTACAGGATTATTGTAAAAAATCGTCCATAACATAGCTCTAGTAGTCAACTCTAGTATTCTTTGTACTTGGTCTCAAATAAATGGTTAATGTCATTGTGCCCTACAAACAACTGAGAAAACTGAGCTTGTCTAAGACTAGGTGAATCATTTTTAAGGATTAGAGTATTATGCCATATATAATGTATAAAATAATCCCACACGACAAATAAAACTTACACTAAATAATATTGTTTTGTTGAATGAGTTTTCATGGAAAATAAATGAGTAAAAAATAAACAAAAACAAATTTTATCGGAATTATTGCTATATCACTGTGATTGATCGACATGCTGCACAGGGTTTAGTCTCTAGACGTTATGCATCACTAACAACACTGACAGCTAGATTTACTCTTTTAAGCCTTGTTGACTTGTTTAGTGCCCCCCCCCACCCGCTTTTCCTCACAGCCATTTACTTCGTAGTCAGTGTTTTTACAGCAACAAAAACAGTACAAGTCACGTTTTTGATATTAATGCTTTTTTAAGTACTTCACGAAGACAGGTTGTCACTGTTCATGAGTCAGCCAGTGACTCAGCTGCTCATTCAGCAAGTGGAGGTTCATTCCACCACCTGGGTTCCAGTACAGAGGAGAGTCACTGAAACATTTCTTCCTTGTACATTTAACGGATTTAATAGAACAGGATTAGTTTGAGTGTAAGAGAGTTTTAGCCTGCATGGTAAAAAAATGCTTTAGTCTTTTAGTGCAAAATCTTTCTTTTGGTTTTGCCCTTTAAAGGATGTTTGCACAAAGCTCTTATGATCAGATACTTAGTCATAGCACAGTCAGCTGCCTCATACTTTTATAACTATAGGTGAGACAAAATCACCTCAAACTATTTTTAATTGCATTAATCCAAAGTAATAACTCATCACTAAAATGCATCTCAATTGAATTGATGACAGTCTGTAAATGTCTGTATTTCCCATTGAGACAGACAGGTTTGTGATCAGTCTTGTTTCCTTAAGAGGAAATCAGAACCAAAATAGCTTGAAGGAAAAAAGTGGAATTACTCACGTGCATCTTTTAACACCCAAAACAGATGACATGACTGTCATGTCTGTTCAGGGTGGTGAGAACAGGAAGTGAAGGACCTTATTCTGTGGCAAATTTGCACAGACTTCCTGTTCCTGTGTGTGTTTAGGGAAAGGCTAATGGACTACACATTAACGAATGTGTATTCACTTTTTTAATGGACTCACATTTTCATTTTAAATGAAAATGAAGCAGAATTTTTTGGGGATATTGAACACATCTTGGTTTGGCAACAACTCGAGCCTTCCTCGAGTACCAGAACTGATGGGCGTAAGCACAATCTGCACTTTTCTCCCAACACTTCCTGTCTGCTCCACAGATTCCATGAGGTAGCCATTACTTCAATATTCTGTCAGCAGGAACCCTCTGTCTGATAAGAAGAGTTCTGCTGACAGTGAGGAAACTCGCTTCATTCCAGCCTCAGATTTTACCGTGTTTAGACTACTTGAAAACATTTCAGAAACCGATGATGTATTCCTGCAAATGAGATTCCTCACGTGTTTCCAAACAACAGCTTTCTATGTCACTGAAGTACAACCCCGAAAAGCAGCTACATCTTTTAGTTTACCTGTTATGTTTCTTTAAACATAACTGTACGTAATTGTATGTTATGTAAAATTTATGTTTTTATAGTAAAGTGTAGGTATAATACCATTAACAATACTAGTTAAGGAACAAGGTCAGTTTAATCCTTTTTGAGATTTAAGTTCACCATTTTTCCCGTTAGTATAGTGTGATTATTCCTTTCGTCAGTCTACAGATTCTACCTTCAAATATGAAAAGAATTTGAGTAATTAGCCTTATGAAAACAGCAACATTTAATATCACCTGCCTTTAAGAGCAACAAATAAAGTTTCACACCCTGTTGAAATAACAGGTGACAACTGAATGAATGGAGCTGATGACGTTCAGGGGAGTGATGACATCACCACACCTCTGAGTCTTGCACAATAGTATGAGTGAAACAGTTTTGAATGTATTCAAGAACAGGTTTGATAACTGAACTTACACTCTGACATCTTGTTCATAATAAATAAGGAAGCTCACAGTACGTTAAAATGGAAAAGTCTCTGATTTACATTTTAATAAATATAATTATTGTATTTCTTTTAAAGATTGAACATTCCCATTTCCAAAGATGTACACCAAGCTCCACAGTAAAACTTGCGGTGATTCATCTAGAGATACCATTATCAAGGACTGTCACTTTAAAGTGAAAATGGACAATCTTCTTGTGTCTCTATGAACATGCATCTCTACGTCATAAGAATAGGAAGGGTCCGTTGGAGGTGTGTCTGTGATAGGATGACTATCCAAAAGCAAACATTCCAGACAGTTTCAAAAATTTGTTTTTCCATCTATGTAATACACTACTTTATTCCTATACACCGCCATCAGCCATAACATTAACATGGACTCCAAGACCCCTGAAGATGTGCTGTGTATCTGGCACCAAGATGTTACCCTCCAGTAAGCCTTGAGTGCCCATGACCCTGTCGCTGGTTTGAACCAATTTTGCTAGGTACTAACCACTGCAGACCAGAGATATTAGACAAGATCTGTTGATATTTGAAGATGCTCTTGAAGATCACAATTTGGTTGTTGTCAAAGGCATTTAAATCCTTACTCTTGCCCATTTTTCCTGCTTCCAACGCATCAACTTTGAAAACAGGCTATTCACCTTTTAATATATTACACCCCTTGACAGGTGCCACTGTAAAAAGATAATGTTATTTCAGTTGTACAATTGAGGTTTTTAATAACTTTATTATTTATTTATATAAGTCTTAATACCTAGTTGTTTACTTTTCTACTACAAAGTGGGGTTTTTTTTTTACCCCTGTGCTGCTGTAACACTGTGGATTTCCCCACTGTGAGACTAATAAAGACTTATTTAATCTTATCTGATCTTATCTTCAGTTCATCTGTCTGTGATTTGTGGTGTTAATGTTATGTCTAAGATAAAGTATAGATACTGTCTGTTGCACTTTTCACTTGTACTAAATAGAATAGTACTAATGTGTAGACTTTCTTTTTTTTTAATGATGTGTCTTTGCAAGTGATTTAAAGACACTTTAAAGTTAAAATAAAGTTTAAAGTTTAATGAAGTGATTACATTGTAGTCTACAACTTTGTAACATGCATGAGTCTTTCTAGGTTTGTGTTTTCTAGTACAATGGACCAAGGGACAGAGTGACTTCTGGTAAGCAGTTTAGTACCATTTTTTTCTCAGACTGTGTACATGTCTGGTGCTTAAGAAAATCAGAAGCCAGATAAACAAAACACACAATCCTAATCTCTGAGAGCTAAAAAAAAAACAAAAAAACATTATAACACGTGTTTAGACTATTTATTAGGATTCAATTATTTGTAAATTATTGTTGTGAACTCTAATTGCAAACAGCACATGATATCTGTCAGTGATAATACCCCACAATAATAATAATGTGTCACGACAACACAGGCAGAAACTCATTTTAGAGCAAAGGGTGTTGAGGTAGTTTCCTCCACTCTTTTTTTTTCCCTCCCGCACGTCTCAAGTTGCAATCAAGGAGGAGCTGTGTGTCCTGCGGGGCCTGTGCTGGAACCTGCAGCTCAAATAAAAAGCGCTTCCCCATGCACAGGGAAAGAGTGAATCACTGCTTTCGAGGAGGAGTCGTTACCCAGCACACCGTTCTCACCCCAGCAGACTAACACAGACCAGCTCATCATTCAGGACAGATACAGAGGAGAGTAGTACACTCACTCAGTCAATCAGGTCTTCAGGGGTATCTGTGGGTTTATTTTTTTGTTTTACCCCCAAAGCCACTCTGCAGGTGAAATCTCACGTGTGCCCTAAGTTTCAGGGGGGAGAAGTTTGAGAGTAATTAGCGCAGGTAAACTTGTGTGTGAGGTTGAGAGCGGAGTGCGCACATGGCTGCCCTGATCAGCGCATACTCGTCTTGGCCGGAGAGCTTCGAGTGCACATCCACGGATGGAGACGCAACTGACGGCCGCACGAACCACCGAGGTGCGGCGGATAAAACCCCCGAGCCGCGCATCCGCAGACCCATGAACGCATTCATGGTATGGGCTAAAGACGAGCGCAAAAGACTGGCAGTGCAAAACCCGGACCTTCACAATGCAGAGCTCAGCAAAATGCTGGGTAAGATTATATTAATTGTGTATATATATTTATATATTTATATATTTATAATGCCCCTCTTCTTCTTTTCAGTTGTCTATCTCCTCTTCTTATTTATTATTCTTCTTCTTATTATTATTATTATTATTATTATTATTATTATTATTATTATTACTGCTGTTGTTTTACTTGTTCTTGTTTGTTTACTTTATTTATTCTTTTAATTTTTTACACTGATATTATGACTGCTAAAAGTTTTTTTATGTGTCCCGATACTGACTTTTTAAAAATGTAATATCACATCCGTCATATATATAATAATTATCTATATTTTTATTAAACAACACATAATCATTATTTTTATTATTATTACACATTTTAACTGTAGGATATTTAAAGGCCTAAATCTGTAATAAGTCGCCCATGTAGTGAACAAAATTTTGTCTTATTTGCGGAGGTCCCGAGAAAGTTTAAAAAGCTTGTAATAATAATAATAATAATAATAATAATAATAATAATAATAATAATATTAATAATAATAATAATAATAATAGCCTTTGTTGTCCGATGTACAAAAACTTACAGTTTAATTAATTTAAACCAGTAAATAAACCTGGATAATCAGATCGGTATTACTGATCCACATCTAGTTTATGTGGAAGTTTACGGCGGAGTGTCAGTTTTAAAATACATTATTATTATTATTATTATTATTATTATTATTATTATTATTATTATTATTATTATTATTATTATTAATATTATTATTTAATGCTGGGTTATTTCTATTTTTACTTACGTCTGTTTATTTATAAATTTCAGAATTATTTCTGCTGTTTTTGCTTTGTAGTCGGCATTAGTAAAAATTCAGCTTCTCTTGCAACAGTAATTGTATTTAATAAGTACTACATAACATAGAAAATAAAATATAACAAAAAAGAAACAAAAACAAACAAACAAAAAGTGAAAATAAAAAAATACAATACAATTTGGTTTACTTATAGTAACAATATAACTATAACTAGCAAGAGTAATAATAACAGTTTATTTAAAAAGTATGGTAAAGATCAAAGTTCATACTCTCTCATACTCTGTTTATATTATAATGTTCTTTTCTTGAGTTTTAAATTCTAAATATTACTAGATGGATGTGGTTTATGGAACACAAAATTTAAATATATTTGTAAAAAAAAATATTAATGTTTATATATTTGAGTACTGAAATGTATTTCCAAGATGTTGGAAATCAAATGTGATCATACCAATTTTTACATGAGTGAAATAACAGTGTCTAAGTGTCTAACATTTGTATTTTTTTCTCCGCGTTGTGATAGGTAAGTCATGGAAGGCCCTGACTCCCTTGCAGAAGAGGCCGTATGTGGAGGAAGCTGAGAGGCTGAGGGTGCAGCATATGCAGGACTACCCCAACTACAAGTACCGTCCTCGTAGGAAGAAGCAGCTGAAGCGAATCTGTAAGCGTGTTGACCCAGGCTTCCTCCTTCCTGGCATCGGCCCTGACCAGAGCTCTCTGTCAGACCCGCGAGGTTGCTGTCACCCTCTGGACAAAGAAGACGACAATACTGTCGGTGGGAGCAATGGATTCTCTTCTCCCAGTGCGACTTTGCCTGGTGTGAGGGTCTTCAGAGACCCTACAAACTCCAGCAGCAATTTTGACACGTATCCTTATGGCCTTCCCACTCCACCTGAGATGTCCCCTCTTGATGTAGTAGAGCATGAGCAACCGTCCTACTATTCAACGCCCAGCTCTGTCCCCTCCATCAGCTCCTGCTCTTCCTCTGCTTCAGGCCCAGAGGAGCAGCGTCCCACCCCAGCTCACATGGGCAGCCCTCCTCCTTATCACCCTGAGTACTCCCACCAGTCCTCTCTGCACTGTGGTAGCACACATCTGAATCACATCCCTATGCCTCACCAATGTAGTGGAACCACCCTTATCCCCACTCCTCCACTGTCCTACTACAGCACTTCATTCCCTCAAGTTCCAGTCCACCATGGCCTCCAGGGCCACTTAGGGCAACTCTCACCCCCACCTGAGCAAGGACACTTGGAGACTTTGGACCAGCTGAGCCAGGCTGAACTGCTTGGTGAAGTGGACCGCGATGAGTTTGATCAGTATCTGAACTCCACCAGCTATCACACCGAACATGGCAGCATGACCGTGACAGGACACATCCAGGTAACACCAGCATCTACTTGCCCCAGCAGCACCACAGAAACAAGTCTCATCTCTGTACTGGCCGATGCAACGGCCGCCTACTACAACAATTACAGCATTTCTTAAAGAGTGAAACAAACTAATAGACAATAATTTAAATGTCAATATAGACAAAACCCATGGACTTCGAATGGGTCAGAAATGTGATTGGCAGGTGAACAAAGGAGGAGTGACGTAGAGAAGGAAGGAGAAGCTGCAGGAAGTCAATGGACACCTCAGGGATGCATAGATAAATGTTCTAAAAGTTCATTCCCATCTTTGTTTCCAAAAAGAGAGAGGATGAGAATAAAGTGACTGGACTAACTGTTAGTCCTGCTGAAATGTTCTCAGACTTTGCCAGAGATGCTTGTATATTTGCTCTATAGCTAATTTATGTATCTAAATGTTTTTCATTAATCCATATTGTATTACTGTTTTTTTCCCTTTAATAATCATATCTTAATACAAACCTCATTTTTTTTGTACCTCAAGACACCATATTTAAATTACAAGACTAGACTCTTTTTTTCCATCAGATTTGGTGTTTCATGAAGGAAATTCTGAAGTCTCCCTTTTCTATCCACATCCATATGAATATATATTATACTCATAAATTGTTACCAAGAAAATAATAATAATGAATATTATTGTATGCTGAGTTAGGTTTGTGGCATTAATTTAATTTGAATAAAATACCAAATTTCTAATTTGATATCTCCACTGATATCAATGCGATATCTATGATTGTAGCTCACAAAGAAAGCTGATGTATATTAAAGATTGGGATGCTTGTATCGTTATGAAGGACCAGGCATTGGCATTTTACCCTGACAAACTGCATTGTGTATGTCGAAGTAAAGCAAGCACATTGACAATGTTTATTGTTTTTGGACGACCTGAAAAATAATGCTTTGTAGATGCTCTAGCGTTTTGTGAAATGTTAAAATGAATGTTCTGAGAAGCCAAACAAAACAGGCTCCAGTGAATAAAATCAACATTTAAACACAGGCATAACAAAGACTCTTGTTTTGGTTGTTATAGACAGGCCAGTCTCCTTTATCACTACTATCTGCTCCATATTTAAACCTTGCATCTTTCCTTCATATGTTTATGTTTGTGCATGTGGAAATCAGTTAATTGTGGGAATTAAATTTAGTTTATAGGCAATAAGAAAAAAAAAACGTATTTTTTTTAAAGTCATTTTTTAAGTTATTTAACAAAACATTTGTTTAAATACATGGTAGAATTTGTCTCATCTGAGCTTTGTTGGAGCTTGATATATACACCATGGAACTGGTGTCCACCCTGTGTTCCCAGACTAGTTTGGCTAACATGTTTTTTGCTCATTTTTGTCGTCCACGCTTTCATAGGATTGGTGTAGAACCGTCTCAAATCTCTTTGCCTTGCCGTCTCCATTTCCATTGGGCTTTTGTTCGCTGTGTCTTAGCTGGGGTGTCTTACTTAAGCAGAAACTCCCCTCCTACTCCACCCCCACGATTGCCCACTCCCCCCTTCCCCCACATTGCTCCCCACTTACTATCTTGCTGATACAGACTTTCATAATCTCCATGAAATAAATAAATGCACCTCAGCCCTGTTGACTGTTTTACATGTTCATCGTTTTTCTTTTTCTCCTTGCCTTTTCCCCTGAAAAATTCCTCTTCTTTTTCGATAAAAGGAATCTGGAGGGGGGAGAGAAGCGGGTGGTGGTGGGCATTTGACAAATCCTGGAGTCTGGCTTGGTCTTCCTGCGTTTTTTGGGAACGGTTGAGTCGCGTTCCTTGTAAAGAGGATGTAGCGGAGGAGCAGTGTTTCCTGCCTGATAAGAGTAAAGCCTCTCTCCGTCAGGATGTTTGGGCCCTGGCTGGTCCACGCATTAAAAGAGCCCATGGCAAGGGAAAGGGAACCTACTGTTCGTTTTAGCTGGGAGGAAACATGGCTCTCACTGATTAATATCTTACACTGTGGTGTTTTTTTAGGGTTCTTATTTGACCTTTTTGTGGCCTGGCCACACACTGTGGACTCAGCACAGATTCTCCTCATTTCTCTTAATTAAAGATTGTTTCATATGATCAAGAATATTATCATTTCACTATAATATACATTATTAAACACTTGTGGTCACTTCTGATTACAGTACATTAAATAACATTTATCATGTGTCAACATCGGAAAATAATTTTAGCCAAGAAAAATTGTTATGCCTCTTGCCTGTGGCTATATGAATAAAAGGAGATGGTCTTTGGGGCAAACGGGATATTGGGTCAGGGAGCCTCAGGCCTGAATCTCACTCATGGCTTAAAAGACATCTCAGGGGTGCCTGCTATCCCAGGGGGTAGGGCATGGTGACATACTAAATATGTCATACTAAAAATGGTGACATAAAGCAAATATTTTGACAGTGTAACAGCCACGTACATTTATTTCTAGACAAGTACGTGCATTTTTACATTTTATATATTATTTTTTATATATATCTATTACATTATTTGTCTTAAATCATTTGTACATACTGCCAGGTTTTTTGTAAAATATGTATTTACAAAAGGTTCCTATGAATTTATGGCTTTTCAATAATACATTTTCTGTTATAATGACTAAGACTTTTGCTAGAAACTCGTGACTAAGCCACTAATATACAGAGAATATAAAGAAGCCTGCTTACTCTCAGGAAATGAGGGCAAATGTTCAGCTCATCTGCTTCAGTCTTTGTCTTGGCTCAATACAACATGGGCCAAGAATACACTATTCACAGTGTCACCTTAAGAGTGGCCCCTATTCCCACTTCCTTTAAACAGTCTAAAAATAAGTAAGTAAGTAAATAAATAAATAAATAAAATCTGTTAAATGCTTTAAATTGCTTTAGATCAAATACTGTAATATAAATAGTACACATATTCAGCAGTGTTTAATAGCATAGAATGAAATATTTGTCTCTGAATAGTAAAGAAAAATGTAACCTGCAGCAGAAATATGATTTTCTGTGCTGATTGGATGAATGTTATGAAATGACGCAAAAAGCCTGACTTTAATTATGGCATGGCAGTTAATACAAGATGAGCTGGTTTAAGTGTTTCTGAAACTGCTGATGTCCCGGGATTTTTACACACAGCACACTCTGTAGAGTTTACACGGAATGGTGTGAAAAACAAAAAACAATGAGTGAGCTTTTTAGCTTTAATTTGCCAATTTTCTCTTCTGACCTACCACAGACTGAACTGTCCCTCACTTCATTTTTAACTTTAAATAAAATATTTAATTAAATATTGAAGTTAAATCATACCATAACTTCCATATTCACATTTTCTTGCTATAATGCATTTCTGTAATCTTTATATTTATATCCATACACATATTTATTTTAGACTCCTTAAGATGTGCCGCACTGGTGCCTGCAGGAAACAGGCTGAGTAAACAAATTTCCCTTTTTTTAATGACCTCTTCTTGTTTTTTTCTCCATGATTGCTCCCTGGACCAGGTCCAGCGTCAGGTCAGAGACTGTCAGGTAGTGTCAACTATTTCCTGTTTCCCCTATGGTGACGTCACATCAGCAAGCAAATAAACAAGGTGACCTTTGCAGGTACGTGATGCTGTGACAGCGTGTGGGCGGCCCTGGTGAACACATCTGGCTAAAATATTAAGTATCCTCAGGGAGAAGTGATCATGGTTAATGACATCCCTACTGGAGACACACTGGCTTGGGCTCTGATCTCCATGCCTGTCTGGAAGTGGAGTAAAGCTGAACGATAGCATGGGGCCTTGTCCGGAAATGAGTACGATAAACATCATATAGTGCCGGTATTAAAGGAAGTCTGGGACTTAAAGGAAGTGACTTGTTGGATGTATGTGTCATGAGTGTAGTATCTCAGCTTACTGTAGATAATGGGAATGATGACTGGTGCGTGTTATCCTTCTGAATTTCTCAGCACTTTAGATACTTTTTGTTGTATTGCAGGTAATTTACAGGGTGATAGAATTAATTCTTATTGAACAACTTTCATATTGGTTTCATATTGGCTTTAGGATTGTTAATGGTGTCACCTATTTCAGTGGCATGCCATTCTTTTTTAATTCCCAATACCGGTTCTCTAAATTACCCACAATGCCATGTGACTGCCTGGCGATGTTAGCAGGAATCTCTTGCTTCATCTCTGCCGAAAGGAACTTTCGCACTTATGTTTCTTATGTTTATGTTTAAATTCCTCAGTTTGTCTTGTTTCTCACCTTATCATCTGTACTCACTGCTTAAACTGATGAGGGTCCGAAGCTGTACATGTCATGCTTATACCCTATTCATGGCCAACACACTCAATACACAAGTCAAATTTTTGCCTTAGAGTAACTGCATCAGAGAGCTGCATTTATCACTTATGTTTGAAATTGCTGAAAATGTTTTCTGCATGAGCTTCAGTGTCTTTCAGTGTAACAGACAATCATGGGAATAATAAAAATATAACACAAACCGACAAATTAGCACCAGGACCATTAGCAAATCAAGCATACATATTTAAAGTGTTTAAGGCAGATTTTTCCTTCAATAACTATTCATCATTAATTAGATCACATCTCAAAATAGCAAATAATCTTACAAATCTCTTTCATTTTATTCACTCTTTCCACTAGCAAATATTTTTTCATCCCCACCTTTCCAAGTTGAGCAGTAGTTTGTCTGTAAAATATCATATTAATCCACAAGGGATTGAGAGCAATAATAACCTGTTTACTGCTCATACTTGGCATTGATTACTGGTGGCTGGGGATTATAAGGCTAGCCATTCTCCTGCTCATTGTACTGGAACAACAGACTCGGCAAACAGTGTTAGTGCAGGCGTGGAGCATGGCTGGTTGAAGAATGGAGCAGATCGGGCCCAGGGCTGTGTGCCATGTGCTAGAGCCAGCACACAGGTACAGATGGGGACCCCTGGAAAACTTGAGGGACGCTGAAGCCGGCCAACGGACACCCACCTGTACCTGCATATGAATACACCAGCCATATAGAGTAGGACACATGTTTTCTGCAGATACCGAAGGGTGCCATTAACTAGAAAAATAAGGCTGGTGTTCTTCTGCCAACCCTGGGATGTTCAGTTACCTTCCAGAAAAAAAAAAAGATAAAAAAAAAGCAATTCCAGCATCGACATTGCACACCTTGTTTTGTCCTGTTTTTCCGATAGGTTTGAGATGCATACTAATTATGGAGATATTCTGATTTAGATTTAACCTCATTTAACATAATATGTATTGTATATATAAAATGCATTATAAGAAAACATACTTTTGGATTAAAAGTCTGCTTTAGAAATTCTGACACAGATTAAAATAGTTCTCTCTCAATGGCTATGGTATTAGTCTCAGGAACTTCTCTGTCAAAATGACATGGGTAATTAGCACCGCTCAGGCATACAGAGAGAAAATGACTGTAAATATTAATGTGCATGTCATACTAGGGTCAATACATGCAAACAGCATGAGCTGCAGGGTTGTTTTTGAGAAGAAAAAAAAAACAGGATCTCCCCAGGGTGCCATAACTCTTTAACCCGTATATGGAGGAGGATGTTCCTATTGTGCTTCCTAATTGCAATGTGGATCTTTCATTTAGTCTGTGAAAGTCTTCGTCATCTCCGCTTATTCTGTGGGCAGATGCGTTCATATTCCGGCAGTGTAAAGTTGTCAATAATTTTATCCGATCTATTTGTAAAAACATTTTAAAGGCTGTCAATTGTTAAGAAATTCTGATTTCTGTTTATAGCCTTTGCTGGACAATCAGGAAACACAGGAATGCCGTAATTTCTATATTTACTGATTTGCAGCTGTTTTGGATACAATACAGTAGTGATCTTACTACAAACCATAAGAACATATTGAACATCAGAGAGTGTTATATTCAAATATCTTCACTCATCTTCTAAGCCCTGGTATTGGACCTTTAATCCCCAGCTTCATGTAGTATGTTACCTTTATAATAATGCACACTTAAGCTTATTTATTTAAAAATGTATTCACACAGACTTGTTTTTCACCGCGCTTCACTTTATTACCATGTTGTTTCCTTTTTTTTATGTACTGCATGTGAATTGCATGTGAGCACTCTGGGTGGGAGGGATTACATACTATCGCTATCTTGTCTATCGCAGTGACACTTAGTCAATCTCAAGTGTCTGTGTACAGAAGAGGAGTGTGTTGCTCTGTCCTGTAATGCAGTGTAAACAGCAGTTTAAACATATCATATCTTAACATATCTCAGCAGGAGCATGCGGTAACCTTCACCTAGCGCTTGTATGATAGGTAGAGAGTTGGCTGATGTGTGGGAATGTCAGTCCTGGTTTATTGCTCCTGTAATATGTTATATTATATCAACTATTAGTTTAGACATCAGTAGAAACATTAACAGCTAGATATACAACAATGAAATTATATTAATTATACAACTTACAGGTTACCAAATTGGGAAGAATATAGGATTTTTTTTATCATATGTATGACATTTCTTTTATGAATAATTAATAATTACATGCTCAGATGTTTTTTTTTATATATATATATATATAAATTTATATGTAAAAAAAAAACCCTCAAGGGATCTCTTTGGAAATAAATTGTGCTTTTGATTAGTTGACTAATTTTCCACAGTGGTAGTAATGACAGTGATGAGTGGTGTCTTCAAGTGCTCCATCCTGCCCTTGTCTGTGCTGTTTCTTGTAGACATATCAAATATGATGTCTTGTCTACACTCTGCGTAAATGTTCATCATTAGTTGCTATACTGGGTTCTTATGTATAAACTTAGTTATGTAATGTAATTTAAATCACAAGATCAGATTCAAGTAATGCAGAATTAGGAGCCGGATTAACAACAGATCAATTCAATCCGATCCTGAACTTGCATATCTTGTAAAAGATCAAACGTTAAGGTGCAATGCGCCACATTTAAATATTTTAGTCTAATAAAAGTAATGAAGCACCAACGCCTTGATCTTAGGTGTTTACATGTGACAACAGCAGGAGCAGTGGTAGCATGCTGACCTTGGCCAATGCACAAAGTAGCAGCACTTCCCACACATGTGTGCAGGCATTTTGTATGGATGTTGTTGATGTCTGGATGTTGTTGGTGTCTGTTAGGAATCTCTTCCTGGTGGATGCTCAGGCTCATTTCCTTTAAGACTTCACATCAAATGAGACTCCTGGAAATGAGTCATAATATCCCCAAAAGCCTGACAGTCTGCCATGACAGCATCTTGGCAGGTGCAAAACAGGATGTTCACTTTTTGACGCAAGTTGTGAACTCCATATGTTGTCATACTTTTCGCAAGAATGTAACGAGTTAGTGCCAGAGTATTTACTGAATGTCTTGACTCATTAAAAATTGTACATCTAAAATATAAGCACCTCGACCACTCAGAGAATGACCACTAAAGTTCGAGAAGATGTTATGACATTAGTGTGTAAGGCAAACATGTAGTCAACAACACCAGCTGCATATAGAGATACAATAACACATACCTAAAGCTTATTTAACACATTGCTGGCACCTTTTTGCCTGTAGACAATAGCATGCTGTGCATTTACTTACACTGACATATTTATTAGAGTCATTTTAGAAATATTTTTAAAAAGCACTTTATACATTACCTATAAATTTTTTTCAGCACTTATATGAGTAGTGCCTTGTTTAGGCTCACATGCATTTCGTTCTAAAATAAGCTCAGTCTATGAAATGAAGTGGGATTCTCTTTGGAAGGCAGATCATGTAGCTATTCTTGATTATGCAGGCAGGACATGTGGAAATTCTTGGGGCACTGCAAAGCTACTGTTTGTAGGTTAGCTAAATTTGGTCCTGCTTAAAGGTAACAGCATCATGAAGAGATCTTCTAATAAAATTTATATGCCAGCTCAAGACCAGGTAGTAGACAGTTACCTAGCCAATAAAAATGTGTACCTTTTAGCAGCATGATATTGTTACCCTGTAAAGAGTGTCTGGATTTACATGTGAGTGGTCTAGGCCTACTGAGCATCAATGGATGAGCCACAGGCAGCTTTAAAGAGGGCGGTGTAAATTAACACAAAAAACAGAAAAAAAGCAAATGGACAAGGTACGTTTTTACAATATTTACAACTTACAAACTAGACTCAAACTTGTAGTCTAACCAAGGCTATAACATATTACAATATAGCTCCTTAACATATGATTAAATACTAATAAATTAACTGAAGTATAGTTGATGATGATACAGTATACAAAAGAATTGAGTACACCCCTGTAAAATGTCACTCAAATATGAAATAATAATAAATTTTATCACCGCTCAATAACTAAATTATTTCAAATTTGACAAATAAAGCATTTCCTCTAATAAACAACCAAAAACAAATACTTTCGAAAGACTATGTTGAGAGTACAGGCCTCAAGGTAGAAAACCAATGCAACATAAGTAAATACACCTGTAATCACTGACACACATACAATAGAAAACCTGTAATAATTTTTTAAATGATAATTATAAATAGATAATTAGAGATAAAAACTATATACACTTGTGATTTCTAATTAGCCTAAATGCAACAACATGTCTATAAAATGACCTGTAAACATCAGTACAACTGCCTCAATTTTAGACCTGTAGGCTGTATGTATCTGCATGTCTGCATCATGGCTCCACATTAAAAAGAATTTCCAGGGGAATAAAAAAATCTGATTGTGAGACTTTACAAAGATGGAAAAGGTTGCAGGAAGATCAGTAACCAACTAAAAATCAGTTAAAACACATTTGCAGCAGTAATCACAATGTATAGAACAAGCCACTAATCAGAGCCGCAGTGGCCATCCTCCTAAATGATGCCATTGGACAGTGCGCTTCTTGCACAGTCTCTGAAAAACAGATGGGCAAGTGCTTCAGATTTGGCACAGGGGTTATCAATGGAAATAGGAGTCTATGTAACAGCTCAGACAGTGCAAAGGACATTGCATAACGTCAACCCATATTCTTTGATCAGAAGTGATATAGCACAGGGTTGTACTCACTGGTGTTGCATACTGTTTGTATGTATGTATATATAGCAACAGTCTGTAAAGTGTCTTCTGCAATGTAGTTACAGCTGCAGCCACTGCTTTGTCCCAGCTAATGTCTCTAAAGCTATGGCCACATGTAGGTTGTTTACCGCAAATGTGACATTATACAGGTATAGACCTTCAGGTGTTGAAAGTGTAAAGAATCTCTTTACAGGTGGCTTTGATTTGATGAGATGTCCCCAAACAGAAGTCCAGCTCTGCGTTGCCTGACATACTATATTCTCTCTGACAGCTTTTATTGGCACTTATTCATCAATTACACTGTGTTACAATGTTTGTAGCCTGGATTAACAGAAAAACAATATGTAAAGGCCTCAGACACGTACGTTTCTTTTTCTTTTTTAAAATAAATTATTTGTTTTTATATATTTTTATTTCATACTTATCTTATGTTAAATCCTGAACATATAACTCACACTCTCACATAAAATGCACTTCTGCAGTGACCAACAAAATAAATGTGGCCACATCATCCATTTTTTAGTCTGTAATAATAATTGAAAGTTAGCACAAAGGATTAATTGCATAATAAGCTTAACATTAATCACATTTCCTGTTGCAGGACAGGAATTAATTTATGTTCTAGTTGTTTTTGTCACACACACACACACACACACACACACACACACACAGACACACACACACACACACACACACACACAGTGTATATTCATTAAGCATTATTGTTGATCTACTGTTCATTGGTCTACACACCGGGCATTAATTAACACGCAGTATTACATGTGCCTGTTTTGAGTTTAATAACATTAACTAGGTAAAGGATGTGTTTTTATTTATTTTTTATAAATAATATTTTAAAAATATATAATATTTTATTATTTTTAATAATTAATTATTACCTAAATTTTATTCCTACTGAAATGTTGTATTGCATTGAAAAAAAAGTATAATTAACCCAAAATTCACGTTAAGTTACGTGGCCATATTTATATAGACATTGTATGGATGAATGTATAGATGCATTCATAGCTTTTGGACACATCTCATGCCTATTTTTCTCTGCTTTGGAGCTGGTTTCTTGTCTTCACCTGCAAAGAAAGACTGTGCTGGCACACTTTCTGAAGCAACACATCCACTGTGAGTCTGTCATTGCATTTTTCACTTTCATTTTCAAAACAATGAATGTTTTGCTACATTTAATGCAGAGTACCAAGTGCTAGAACCAGGCGAGGTCTCTGTCTTCACATGTACAACAATGCAATTATATTCACCTTAATTATAATAAAATAAAAGAAAATACGCCAATAAAATATATAGCTACAATAGTTCTAAATATTTAAGTGAAATAAAGTTTGTGGCTACAAAACATGCTTATAATATGACCACAAATGTATTTTTCAAACAAATAGGCAAACAAATATCTTTAAATATTATGTAACAAAAAAGTAACAGTGAGGATATGATCTACACTGTGTGTGATGCACTGTATTGGCCAAGGATTGTTTAAATTGCATAAAAGATTAACGGAATTAGGGTTTCTAAATTGATATTTAGTACAGTATGGTATATTTTGTATATTTGTTAATATATATATATATAATATATCACAGAAAATGAATTGAAATTAACTATAGTGTTATTTGTTGTCTTAAGTTTATACTAAATACCTTTTATTAATATTGATTATGTATTTTTTTTTTAATCTGAACAGATTTTTCTTTAAAAAATCCTCTACTGAAGAAAAAAAATCCTACTGTATTTTCTTGATAGGTTGATTTTATTAATAGGCAGTTGCATAAATGTATTATTCAATCATGAATATAAAGGGAAAATAAAGAGGAAATAAAGAGGATAAGAGAATTAAGAACTTCTTGGTAATCAGGTTTGATGTACTGATGGAGGCAGCAGTGGCTAAGCCTGAGTGACACGTGTGGAGTTAGATGGAGTGTCTTTACTGATCCTACTCTCTTGGACGGTGTTTTGATCCTGCACCTTTACCACTGAACCACAATTTCCTTGTCTTTTTTTTCTGCCAGGGACCCTGAAAGGCCTATAGGTATCTATATATTCTTAATTCTTTTGTCAGTATGTCACTTCCTGTTCCCTTTGCTTTGATACTACTACTATTAGCCCATTATCTGGACAAGACGTGTGTCTCTATAGGCCTGGTGTGTCATTGGTGAATAAGCACTTTTCCTTCCCTTTCCCAAATGATCAGAATGCTAGTGGATTGTGTCTTGTGGTAAACTCTTTGTAATTTTCTTTCCTGGTTGTCTATGACGCGTTAGGCTGCTTTGACATAACTATGTTTAGAAGCTCAATTAAAAAGAAGTTAAATATTTGATTGCTCTACAAAGAAAGATGATCTGTCATTAGCTAAATTATTCACATTTGTGGACATACTTCATTACTTATGGTTTGTTACTTATGATTAAAGGCAAAGTGCAATGTTACATAATGACAATCTCTGTGCTAAACATGTCTCCTCTTTACAGAATGGTGTAGGGCTTGTCATGTGTTCAAAGCCTCAGCAGATTTTAATACCATCAGGGTGATTAGCAAGGCTTTTATTTCTATCCTTAGCATCTCGAGGCCCATCAGATGAAGCAGTGCTTTTGACCCTGGAGCTTGTTGCAGCTCTTTCCCTCTACATGTAGAAATATTTGAAGGCAGTCATTGCAGCTATGGATCATTTTCTTTCATTTCTTTAATAGCTGAGACACCATGGTTGGTTACACAGTAAGTATTTTTATTATGAATCATTTTATACCAATTTGTAAGCTTGTATGAGTTTAAAACCTTGCTGAAAAAACAACAACTTTTGTATACATAGCAATTGGGAAACGTTTTAAATGTTGGAATATTACATATTGGATTTAAGTGACTCTATATAGGCTATTAAAAATCATTTTATTTCTAATTACATAATATCACAACAGGTACTTTTGTAACTAGTCAGTACAACAGCATGCTTGTGGGATTGACAGTGCTAACTGTGGTCTGTTACACACACACACACACACACACACGCACACACACACACACACAAAATAATATGTTCTTACAAAATGCCTGAATGGCTTTCTTTTTATATAAATTAGAAAGACTTAAAATAGACTTTGTACTCACTTGATAATGTAACATGAACTAAATTTGAACAACATTGAAAAAAATTACATGAACAAAAAAAAAATTAGGAAATAAAAGGTAGGATAGGATATGATATGTGTAGACCAGGTCACTGGAATTTTAGTGTTTTGATGGATTACATAACATGCTCCTTTTATAACCTACAAGCCTTTGCTGAAGGCTTAGCATGTTACTTGTGTATATTCCCTTTTGGTAACACTTTATTTGGACAGGTTACTCACTGAGAATTTAAAGAGTATTTGTAGCAATTTAATAGTTTATTTGCTGTGATTCAATATTGCTTTGTCTGTAAATCTGTAACAGGTTATCTATGGAGTTTGTGTGTTCATGAACATACCTGCAGTGTATTTGTAACATTTTAGCTTGTTAGGGTAAGGAAAAGATTAGTTAGGTGTTTTGGGAAGGGGTAACTTCTAGTGATATGGTTAACAAAGGTAAACCTAAAAACTAAAAATAGTTTTTGTTGAATATTTGTATAGCGATTAAAACTGTTTGCTGTTGAAATTTTACATATGCTCCCTGGATGAATTGGAAATTATTTTTCCTTGTAATTAGACCAATCTAATCCCTTGTTATAT
>JAOVVF010000034.1:2690929-2703159 GCA_028565595.1 Duopalatinus emarginatus | reverse complement strand
AAATTTTACATATGCTCCCTGGATGAATTGGAAATTATTTTTCCTTGTAATTAGACCAATCTAATCCCTTGTTATATATAGTCTGTCATCTCTGATACTTATTCAGTCATTTGTTCAGCTCAGAAATCAAGCATCACATAATACTTGTGTTAGCTCTGGCTTTAGAATTAGTGAAATTTCCTTACAAGTAATTTTCTTTAAAACTTAGTATTAATTTATTATACAATGAAGTTCCCATTTATTTGTTATCATTATCATAAATGTATCATTTTAGTATTTTTTATTAAGCAAATGCTTTTTTTTTTTTTAAATGTACTTCTTAATGAAGTTGAGAATGCTAAATACAGAATGCTAATCTGTTTAAGAACAGGAGTATATTTTGAGTTTACCAAGTCTCTGAACAAACCTTTAATCTCATTAGGATTGACAATGCTCAGGATCAAGTGAAATTTTTAGCATTTTAAATTTACCTGAGTGGCGTATAACACATTGTTACCTCACAGGTTCAGAGCAGTTGGATCAATCCTTAGCTCAAGGTAATGTCCTTGCAGGGTTTGACATGTACTCCCGGAGTTCATATAGATTTCCTTATAGGTTTTAGAATATACTGATCTATGCTGGTAAATACGTTTAGCTATATAGTTCACATGTGTGTACAGTAAACTGGCATAACATGCAAGGTGTATTGTCTCATTGCAATACAACTGTATATAGCTGTACAATACACTACATCATATATATTTTTTTATTTTTTTCCTAGATGTACGTAGAACCCAATCCAGTTTTTATTTATTTTTAGTATATGTTTGCACTGTAAAGAAGGGGCTTTTAATCTCATTGTACATTGCAAGTGATTACCGGAGAACAAATAATGAACAACTTGTCATAAATGTATATGGTTGTATAATGCATACTTGCTTTCTGCTCTGTTAATTGAGATGTGTTTAGTATGAAATATCACTAAAATCATATAACAAACAATAATTTAAAACAGGAATTACTATTCATTATTTTTCAGAGAGTTGGCGCAAAGTGGGTGCATGTGGGCTTCCTGGCTACCACAGAATAAAAACCCAAGCCCTGTTCTGATGTGACGCTTACTTTTTCTGCTCAGGAACTTTGCCTCACGGCTGTCTTTAACCATATGGCAAGATGATGTCCCGCAAGCAAAGCTTTCAGTGTTTCGATGCTGTTGCGGATAAGCCATCTATTACTGTTGGGCATAACTTTGCATTACCACACAGAAGCTCTTTTAACTTGGAACAACTTGAAAAACGTAGATGCTCCCTGTGTTCAGAATCCCAGCAGGACAAGGTAATGACTTCAGAAGTATCAGGAAATCAGTCTGCTTCATGGCACCAACCTCAAAGCCCAAGCCACCAGCATACACCCAAAAGGCCAATGCGACCAGAGGGTGATCCGGTATATGGTTCCGCACATCACCACCACAACCGCCACCACCAATACTACACCCGTGGGCACTGCAAGAGGATTGTGCTTGTAAAGAATAGTAACCTATCGATCCAGAAAACCATTTTGCTGCACCACAAGCCTTTGCACAGCCTGGGTGTCTTTATGGATGATGTATCTGAACTTATGCAGTGTCTTATCAGGAAACTGTACACACTGGATGGTCGCAAGGTAAGATCCTTTTCGGGGTGTGTATAAGAATTGTGAATCTTGGTAAATAATATTTTGTGTGACAGCAAAAATCTATTGCACGAATGTTCACTTTTAATTTATTGTGCACAATGTACTTTCAGGTCAAGCAAACACTTAATCCACTTAGTAATGCAGTACAAGACAACCCACTGCAATACAGAGGCCTCTTGTGGTGAAAACTGTAAAGTGTTCTGTGTGCAGTTACATTGTTTATTGTCTATAATGCCTTGTGAGCTGTTATAGCATTTTCTAATTCAAATTTTCAAAACAACGTAATTCTTGAAATTGTGTAGTCAGATTTGAAGGTGACTGCACAAACTGACTCATGGTAATGTTAAATGGGTAATATGACTTAGACAGACTAGAAAACAAGAGAAAGGCTACAAACAAGCTGGACAAGCTGGAATGACTATAGCCAGGGGATGATTTAGTTAGATGAGAGACAATTTATAAAGACGTGTTATAGCAGGCATGGATAAGGTGGTGAACCTCAGCTTTTTTTTCAATGGCTAGTAAAAGAGCACACTAATAATGGTACTATTGTTATAATAATAGTAGTGTTATAATCTTAAAGACACTTTACTACTTATCCCACATAATCAAGTATTCACACGCAGCAATGAGGCATTCACTACCACAGACATTCACCTTGCCATTAAGGGCAAAGTAAAGAGTGCTGTTGCTTTAAGTAAGGACTGTGGAGTTGAATATGTCTGGAGCTGATCCAGGCTTTTCCTGCTAATCAGGACTGAACTCAGCAGACCTCTCTGGCTTTTGCTTGGCATTGCTGGCTACAGGCATGTACTTCCCAGAGAAAACATGCTTTAAAGCAGCACACACCTCTCCACAGGGGCCTGATTGATACAAAAATGCCAGTAGGAATGGCACAAATGCAGTGCAGCAGTAAATCTTATAAAGGCTCGAGACACAACTTTGTTGACAGCAGTTTGATGTTTACCTTGGAGAACAGGATATTGCAGAATTAAATGGTACACAACAGCAACAATCAGATAATAGATGAAGTGGCATTACTCTACACTAAAGTGTCTTATCTTATTATGTTCTAAATTGTGATATAATTATAATTCTTTTATTTACACAGTGGATCTTTTATATGCTTTACACTGGATATTATATTGAAGATTGTATTATAGATTATATAGAAGAAGGTTACTTAATTGCCAAAATAAAGGTACTAGCTGATTCTATAATGTTTTGGAGAGTGTAATGATTTGAACAGTTTGCTGAAATTGAATAATTGAGATATAAAACAAAAAAAAAAGTATGATTAAAAGATTTATATAGATAATTAAAGGATATTTTATTTTTATAATGGAGCTTGAACACTATTACATTTTGTATGTTTATACTACTATCTTTTTTAAATGTTGTCCTTATATATTTTCTACTAGGCAGCATTCTTCTAAAACCTCCTGTAGTGATATTCCAACATGCTAAGAATAACTATTAATCTTGCTCAAATCAGAGCTATTTTGAACCAACAGAACGAGGGCAATGGCTTGCAAACATATAGTGTGAGGCTCTCAGAAATGTATCCCTAAAAGTTACTATTAAATACTTTTGATTCTGGAGTCAGTTTTAGAGAATTGCAAAGCAAGCATATTTAGCATTACAAAGTAAAATAGTCTGTCTGATATATTCTTATATTACAGAATTAAAACCTTTGAGCCATGATGAAGTAATAGATTCATTGATTGTTGCACAATACATACAGTATAGTGTTAGCAGTATCATACATTAAGTACCATTATCGTACAGTAATACTAAAGTGATCAGAAGCAACAGCAATAACATTAAGTAATGTTTCAGTACATTATCCTATTCAGCTGAATAATGTAACACAACACAGAAAGTATTTAATCATGCAATAAAAAAATCGACAAATATAAGATAACTGCTGTCATGCTAATTATTTCTATAAGCAGATTGTGATATAAATATCATTACCACTATTAAACTGCTGTTTAAATGATTAGTGAGACAGCGCAGGGAAATTAAAAGCACAGATGTTCACACTTCCTGGCAGCATTCAATTCAATGTGTATGGCTTTAATGCACTTTTCTGTAGTTCCTTACCAGGTCCTGGCTTAGTTTTCCCCTTTTATCATTTTCCCCTATTATTCTAAATGTATCCTTTTCCTGGTTGCTAATGTCCCTTTTTTCACATGTAAAATACGGTATTCTGTTTCAGGTGGACAGCGTTCAGAGTCTCTTGCAGGGCCCCAGTGTGTTGGTTTGTGTAGGCCGGGAAGCATTCCACCCACTTCTGTTGGACAATATCCAGAAAAATTCCGAAGATAAACTTCCAAAACTGATCTTGAAGTCCCAGTCTTGTACCTGCAATGAGGATCAAGGGTACAAGAAAAATGGTATGATCATTAATATTTTAAATTGAATGATTTTCTGGTCAGAAGTCAGAAAATATGTGTATACAGTACTGTACAAAAGTCTTAGGCACTCAGTATTGTGCACAAATTTTGTTAGAGACATTTTTATGAGTTGTGCATTATTGAGTCAGTACAAAAACATCATCAACAACAACAACAACGATTATTATTATTATTATTATTATTATTATTATTATTATGTTACAGAAAAGATGTTTGCATGAGTGTAAAGAAATGAAACTATTAAATAAGAGATAAAAAAGAAACCATAATGAATAAAAAGTAAGTGTGACACTCATTCCCTCCAGAAAAAGTATCTGAGATTTTCTAAGACATTTAGAAAAACCAATTCCCTAATAAAACTGTGTCATGCTAACCTGGAACTACTATTAAAAAAAACAAAAAACAAAAAAAAAACCAATGTGTAGTTACACCTATTCCTGACTTTCTTAACGTTTTTACTGTTTACTGCTTATTGTGGGATTTTTCTTTTAAATAGTAAAGCCCTCTTTACAACATTTCTTTGCATGTGCCTAAGACTTTTACACACTACTGTATGTCCATATGTCTATTATTGTATAATACATAAGCTGTATGTTATTGTTATATATGTTCAAAAGATATCATTTTGGTAACTGTTGCTTTATTAAATCATATTATTTAAATCAAATTTGGAAAATAAATGAATGTATAGTTCAATGAAGTAGACTTTTCCACAGTATCCTGTATTTTGCCAGTGTTGGCAAGGTGACAGTCAATGGCAGAATTATCACCTTATACATTTTTAGAGCCTAAGCATTTTAAGAGAAGATTTTCAGACTCTTCATAAGTGCAAAAGTATTAGGAAAGCCATGTTAAAATTCACTGATCTCTTCATAGGAGAAAATAATCTTCCGCTAATAGTTGGAGACAATTGTAGAGAACATTTCTTCATCCAGAAAAGAGTATTTATACCTCCACTTAGAGCTATAATAATCATGATGTTTCATCATATTAAATTTTATTATTCTCTATGAAGAGATATCTGATACCTGTAATCTGATGTTTTTTTGCAGCAAACATTATGTTTATGGAACATGAAATAATTTTGCAATACCATTAATGGTCACACTTATATTTACTTTCATCTTTATAGTCAACTTTGGAGTGAAGTCCAAGAAAAGAGTTCCACCAGCTCCTTTTCCCAAAGCCAGAGAGAATATGCTGGATGATGACATTGAGAAGCGAGTGCTTGTTAACAAAGATGGTAGCTTGTCAATGGAGATGAAAGTTCATTTTCGACTGATAAATGACGAGACATTGCACTGCTCTACTGAGATTAAGAAATCCTCATGCACATTTAACATGTCCATTCCAGGACAAGACAACGGGTACTATCCCCATTGTGCCAATGGTGAAAGTTGCTCAGAGACGGAGTCCCTGTATGCTAGTGAAAGTGACAATGTTTGCATTAACAAACATTGCCAGAAACGTGTGGAGGAGTCACACTGTCAACACTGTAGCACTTGCTGTCAGGAGTATAACATTTGGAGAAATTCAGCCTTCAGTGAACAGGAAAGTCTGAGACATATCGGATCTACTAGCTCAAGTGCACGATCACGTAAAATAAAATGCAGACAGGAATCTGTTGACAGTGTGCACACCACATCATGTGAGGAATACACAGAGCAGGTAGTGGAAAAGTCAACCTGCATTCAGAAGATTGTTGGTGAGGGTGACCACACAGTTCAGTACTGCACCATGAGTCGATGCTGTAGTCGTAGTGAAGTGTGTTCAGTTTCCACAAAGGCAAAGACAGCAGGCTATACCAATGAGAAACATGAACAAAATGAAAGCACTCATGCATTTGCTGAAGAGGAGAGAAGACCTGTTCCCTCTGAAAACTTAAAGCAAGATCAGATGAGTGTCCAGATTACCCAGGTTTCAACAGAAGATGAAAGGCCTTTATCTGTTGAAACCAATTCCTCAGATATCCTGGCATCCCTTAAAGAGGATGAAGATAAGGAGGAAACGGATCTCTCCCCAAGTAATTCCAGAGCATCCCAAAGTAAAGAGAATGAAGAACAAACCAGAAATCCAGTAGTGAGCCTATATTCATTCACACCCTGTAAGCCAGCGGAATCTCCAAAGCAGTCATTATCACCTAGGACATCAAGCACAGCTTCATGTTGTTCAGTGAAATTCAAAACCTCCAGAAAGCTTGTAGTCAAAGAAACACAGGAAGATGTGGACCATGATAAAAACAACACACCTTCAACTACACCACCAAGATGTCAACATAAAGAATCAACAGTTTTGGCTATAGAAAATGACACATTTAAAGAGCCAATTAATCAGTCAGAAGATGCCCTAGATGAAAATTATCTTCCTGATACAGAAACCATCACGGAAGCTGTAAAATCTGATTTGTCAAAAACATGTGGCGATTTTTCAGATTATGATACAGATGTTTCTCAAACAACTGAAAAGGGAAGATCAAGTGCAATGTCATCACAGTCGAATCCACATGCAGACTTAACTGTATATAGTACTTGTGCTGAACAAGAATTAGTGAACATGAATGAGCCAAATGTACGAAATGCATCTGAAGAAGAGAATATTAAAGAGACATCACATGTCACGACTGCTGAGTCAGGTCCATCTGAGTCTCCAGAAGCAAAAAACAAAACTGAAGAACTAGCTGATGACACTTATGAAGAGAGAGTAGCAAGTAGCATGTCACCTAAATCAAATGTTTCAGCAAGATCAAATAGGTCCAGACGCTCAGAAGTGGCATGTAAGGAAAAAACCAAAAGTGAACTACAAGGGGAAAGAGCCCAAAGTGTAATATCTGTACATTCCAGTGCATCTACAACCTCAGAACAGTCATTAATTTCAGAACTATTAGCTAATGGGACTGAAGACCAGACAGAGGAAGTAATACCTCGTGCACTGTCAAAGATATCAAGTTCATCACAAATATCAGATCTGGAGATCTCTGATTTGAGAGAAATGGAAGACCAGTTAGATGACAGATCTCCTAGTATCATGTCTGTCCAATCTAATATCTCAGAAGTCACTCCTGTACAACTTGTGAAAGTTCAGTCAGCTGAAAGTCTAGCAAGTGCTTTGTCAACCAAGACAAACATATCAGTCCAATCAATAAGATCAAAAATATCAGAAGGAACACCAGTAGACATGGATAATGGGCTGTTAATAGAGCGAGGACCAAGTGGCATGTCTGTCAGATCTGATGTTTCTGAAAGATCTAAAACATCAAATACTTTGGATATCGGCCCACATTATAGTGATATAGTGGGAAAGGCAATAGAGGACCGTGCTTCAAGTGCAAAATCAAATCGGTCCAACAGGTCAAGGTCAAATACACCAAAGATTTTAACAATGCCCCCTAAGGAATCAGATGATGTAGAGGAGAAAGGGTTTAAAAGACCCTCAAGTGTTCTGTCTTCTGAATCAGCCGATTCTGTACAATCAACAAAATCCAAACTGAGAGATGAAAAAGATGATAGTAATCTACAAGACAAGTCTGGAGATTTTGAAGACAGCTCAGAAGAACAGGCTCCCAGCACAATGTCCCCAAAATCAAATACCCCTACAGAAATGTTGGAAACCAGAATAGGGGGAGAACAGGAAAGACCGACAAGTGCAATCTCATCAAAATCCAGTGTTTCCAAAAGATCAGACAATTTTTCACAGGCAGCACAGGAATGTGACCATCTAGATGAGAGACCAACAAGTATTATGTCCAGTACATCAGTTAAATCTAAGAAGTCAGTAGCTTCTATTGCCACATTAGAAAATAAGGAAGATACTGGTAGAAGATCACAAAATGCAATGTCAGTAAAATCTCAAAGATCTAGATCTAGAAATTCAAAAGCATCAGAGGGTTCTAGACCAGGCACTAGTGAAGTGTCTGTACCTGATAGAGTAGATAATACAGAATCAACAGAAGATTTAGTTAAGGAAACTGAAAGTGCATATGAAGAAACAAAAAACAATAGGGCTGCTAGTGCTATGTCCTCTAAATCTCAAATGTCCTCTCTATCCAACATGTCCAAAGACCAAATCCAGGATAGAACACCAACACCCATGTCAGCAAAATCTAATCCTTCTAAAAAATCTAAAAACTCAATGATGGACCAGTTTCAGGATGAAGGTGAAGCAAAGCATGAAAGAGCTTCCATTTTAGCTTCACCCAAATCAAATAGGTCTGTAAGCTCTAAAAAATCTTTAGCAGTTATGTCTGCTGCAGAAATGGAAAATCAGAGTACAGAGAGGACTCAAAGTGCTATGTCCGGAAAATCACATACATCTAAAGCATCGAAGAATTACATTGTTTTAGACGGTTATAAAAAACAAGGAAAAGCAAATGAGGAAGATTTGTTAAGAAGATCTCCTAGTGCAGTATCTGATAAATCTAACACCTCAGTCATGCAAACAGAAGATGGCAGAGCTAAAAGTCCGTTGGCAACAAAGACAATTGACTCAGACATGTCCAAGAAAACTGAATGTACTCATAAAAACTCTTCCCCGCCAATAGCAGACAATGAAGTGGCAAACAATAAATGTGTTAAAAAGAAGTCAATGAAACCTAGCAGTTGCAGTGTGAGCAGCAGGTCTGCTCATTCAGATTTTGGATCATCCAAGTCAGCAGTGACTGACAGACCAAAAAGTAATACATCCAACGCAATGTTGCATCTGGAATTTAATGGACATAAGAGTAATGTTAACGGTAAATGTAACAGTGTATGTGAATGGCCAAAAAGCAATCTTTTAACTGACGGATGCAATACAAAAGAGATTTCAAGGCCACATTCAGCAGATGTGTTTATTACGTCAACAGATCTTTTGAGACGGAAATCCGAAGAGCATGTTATTTCTCTTGGTGTCTCTAATCATCAATCCTCAAATGAAAATGCCAACAAATTGAACACAACCAGAGATTTAAATGTATGTAGTGGAACATGTAACGGGTCCCTGGTTGCTACAGATTGTAGTAGGAACATCAATGATAACCAAAGTGAAAAAAACAGTAACAGTTGTAGGAACAGCAGCAGCTCTTTGGCACAAAAGGAAGATAATAACACTGAGTTAGTCCCATCTATCCTACCAACCTCTTCTCCTACTGAAGTAGTGAATGAATGGTTGAATAAAATTCCACTGGATAGTGCTTTATATGACGATGAATTCCAAAAGAACATCGAGCAAGAAGAACCACTGGTGATGCAAAATGAAAGATGGAATGAAGGTGAGGGAGATACTGATGACACTGTGCTCAGGCCACAATATGAGCAGCAGGGATTTAATAATAATGAGAGTAATGTAGGTGATTTGAAGCCAACTGCCAATCACCTTTCAACGCTGGGAAACATCCAACCCTGTGCTATTCCTGATGTCCCTTCTGTCCAGCTTATGAGAATTTTACTTAGTCCCAAACTTGACAGATGCAACAGTTTACCAGAGATATCCCCTGTTTATGGAAGAAAACTCAGCAAATCAGCTAAAGGATTTTTAGACAGCTTGGTCAACCTTCAGTTGCTAGATTTCGATCCTGACAATGTAAATGGCAAAGCTGAAAAGTACAAAGAGCTCATGAACATTCTTCAGTCCCTTTGGCTTTTAGAGTCTAACAATGAAGAATTCAATGTCAAGGCATCCTCAGAGGTAGATATTAACAATACCTTCCAAGGCTCTGGAAAGACAAGTGTTAATGAGAGCACAGTGGCTCCAGAATCCCAAACAAATACAGAAGGTGAAGTCCATGAGATACTGACAAAAGTATATAAGATTGATCAAACAGAGAAGGTTTTCAAAAGGATAGACACAAAGTCTGATCCAGCTACTCCTGATATTGCATGTCGGGTCCGATGGACACCAGAGAATGAGCCAGAAGAAAATGTTCAAAACAGCAACATTCATTCACCTGGCACAGAATCCATATCAAACAAGAGCCCTGGGACTGACAATAACGATAATCAAAATCTAACTGATCGTGAGGAAGACACAAATTCAGAATCCTTATCATCTGAGCAAATGGCCCAGTTTACAGAAAAGGTTTCTCAAGATCCTGATCCTGTCTGGCTTCTGAATCTATTAACTACAATAGAAAACCAGTTTATGACACATTATGTCACTGCAATGGCTGAATTTAAGGTACGCTGGAACTTACATGACAATGAGCAGCTTGATGCTATGATATGTGAATTAAGAGATGAAGTGCATAAAAGAATACAAGCCAGCATAAACAATGAACTTAGAACTATCCAGACTCATGCTGGAAGACCTAGGCCACCAAAAGAAAACAGATCACGTGAATCAAGTATTTTTACTGAAAAAAGGCACAGACGTCTAAAAGTAAATCCCAACCAGTCCATAGGTCCAGCACCAAAAAGTGATGCTGACAGCACAGCAATATTGATGACTGATTTTAATGATCAACAAAATGATGAATACTGCCCATGTGACAGCTGCATGAAAAAGAAGGCCTCACCAAGGTCTGTTTTAGCACTGCCGGTTGAGAATTCTGCTCCAAAGATGACAGACTTTGATTTGAGAAAAGTTCTCCATTTAAAAATAAGTCCTCCCTCAAATAGTAATGCAATGGTGACCGAAACTGAACACAGTGAACAACACACAGAGGTTGGAAATCTACCTGAAAATGTTTTGCTTGAGAGTTGCAAAAAGGAGAGGACACAGGAGCTATATGAAGAACTCCATGCTGAATCCATAGAACAAAAACAACATGAATTGGACTCATTAAATGATAAAGGGGTTGAAAAGGAATATTTCCAGACTGCCATGGGAAGAGAACCTCATGGGGTAATGAGAGGAAGTTCTTCTAGTTCTCTTAAGGAGGATGCTTCTGATACACAACTAAGTGAATCTGAACTAAAGAATGAACAGCCAGTTGAAGAGAGCAATAATATCTCGATGGATCTTGAGCAAGAAAGTCCCATAACTGGTGGTCAGCTAAGGGACCATTTGGAATTAAGAAATGCATTAGTGGGACCAGAAGATATGGAAACTGGTGCTACAATAACAGGAGATGATGTTTGTAATGAACTGGATGAGGGAAAACAGTCTGCGGAAGAAGAAACTGTAAGAGAAGATATGGCAATTGAGGCTGGTATAGTTACAGAACAGGAAGTAGCTGAAGGGGAATCAACAAAGGGGAAAGAGACTGAAGCTGAAACCTCAGATGGTGACACAGAAGATGAGACAATATTAGATAAAAATGAGTCAATGACAAAAAGATCATGTGAAATCAATGAGGATGAAGAAGGAGTAGTTTCTGAATCTGAACTTGAAGAAGGAGAAGAAATACCTGAAGATGCAAAAGAGAAGCATGAGGATGGTGAAACTGAAACTATATCGAAGAACATGCTAGTAGAACCTGATATAGCTGTAGAAGAAGAATCATTGGAAGCGGCTGAGAAAGAAATAGCTACATCTGCAACAGAAGAAAGAAAGATTGAAATAAATGAGGATGAAAAAGAAGCCGAACATAAATCAAATGGAATAACACATCTAGAAAATGACACAGATGAAGAAGAAGATGATATTGCAGAGGATCAGAAAAGCGAAGACACAGTTAGCGCTACTGAATCAGCTGAGGAAGATGTATCTATAAAAGAAATAAGCAAGGAGAGTGGTGGTGACATTTCATTCGATGAGGAAAAGATCTGTGAACCTGCAGAAACTGGAGATATATCTGAGCAGGAGTCTGTGGAAGGGGCTAATCTAATGAACCATGAATCTGCAAAAGAAGAAGAAACAGACACTGATGAATTAGATGATGAAGAAAAGACAACCAAAGCCGAAACGACAGAAGACGAAAAACTAGTTGATAGTGAAGTAGCTGAATACAGTTATGATACAGACTCACATCAGGTCAAGACTCCAGAAGTTGGAGAAACAGATAATAATGTAACTACTGAAGATGGAGAGACTACTG
Source organism: Duopalatinus emarginatus (assembly GCA_028565595.1). Classification (NCBI taxonomy): domain Eukaryota; kingdom Metazoa; phylum Chordata; class Actinopteri; order Siluriformes; family Pimelodidae; genus Duopalatinus; species Duopalatinus emarginatus. Next base: position 2,691,135 of record JAOVVF010000034.1, on the reverse strand, counting down.
GAGGCAAAGTGGTAGATGTTGGAGAAACAGCTGAAGATGAAGCAGATATCTGTTACGAAAGTCCAGAAGATGCAGAAACAAGTAAGGCTCAAAGAGCAGAAGATACATCTGATGATGATACAGCAACAGGTGGAGAAACACCTAAAGCTACAAACAGTGAAGATGGAGAGGCATCTGATGATGATGATGATGATGATGATGATGAT
>JAOVVF010000034.1:2648540-2660001 GCA_028565595.1 Duopalatinus emarginatus | reverse complement strand
TTTTTTCCCCACAAAACTGTAAAAGTGCTTATTGATGAAACATGCATGCACTGAATTATTACATATTGTATTACGTTGAGATATACTGCATTTACCAGGACTGTAAAGGTACCAGACTGTAAAATACCAGAGGTGTACATCAGAGAATTAAAATAATAGCATTTGATTTGGGTACCTGAGCAATACAGTTGATTGGGCTGATACACTGATTCCAGAAATGTGAATAGAGGTAGAAACATACGTCTATAAATCAGCAAACAAGACAAGAACAAGTTTGTTAAACAATCCTACAATGCCTTCTGAAATATAAAAATGCCAAGAAATAGCAAGATCAAAATGATTAAAATGAAGAGCTAGCATTTAAAAGCCTTTACACTAAACATGTCGTAATATTGATGTTCCAGCGGGCCAAACTACATGTCCGTGTCTTAAAGAGCTGTCAGTGGTGAAACAGTACAATACATCTTCATCATTTGCAGCAGCCAAAAGCACCATTAACTGCCATAATCATACTCAGAGAGAATGGTGACGGACAACATTAGGACTAATGCATCAAACTTGCTTAAACTGACAGGCCATTTTGTGGTTTATGATCATTTCTATCCAACCTTACATGCTGTAGCCTACAGCAACATATACCACTAAACTGCTGGCAGTTTCCGGCAGAAACAAAATCTATAAAATCTGTTACAGTGCATGTAACCATTGTTTATATATCCATTTCCTATAATATTCATCATATACATGGTTACACATCAGACACAAAGCTACAATTGCAATCTCTGTTCCAATATGACAAATTCATATTGCAGTAGATAGCAACAGGTGATAAGCTGAGTGTGAAATATCCAGTAAGCTCTTGTTCTGCAGAGACAGAAACACATTGTTAATGAGATAGCTCACTGGATAGCCTTTTTAAAGGAAGGCTATGGTAATAATGGTAATACTTTACCAGCTGTGGTGAGCAGAAATGCATCTCAGAACACAAAATACATTAAACCTTGAGGCAGATTTCGAACAGCAGGAGAAGATATCAGGTATCACTCCTGTAAGACAAAAATAGGCACAGGTTTACCAAAATTGGGCAGGAGTCCATTTAAAAAATATCTTTTTTCCAGTATTACATTTATGGCATTTGGCAGATGCCCTTATCCAGAGGGTTGAGGGCCTTGCTCAAGGGCAGCTTGGTGATGATACAATTTTTTTGTCCAAACCAGTGAGCTACCACCTGCTCTGGGAGAGTGTTTTCACTGCCCCCTAGTGTTCACTGGTGTGTGTTTCATTTACATTTATGGCATTTGGCTGACTTTCTTATCCAGAGCAACTTACAAGGTTGCTGGTATTACAGGTAGGCCAACGTAGTGTTATGCCCAAGGACCCTTTTTGGTGTAGCACAGACAATCTACCCAGACCGGGAATCAAACCCAGGTCTCTCAAATGGGAGCCAATGATGTTACCACTATACCACACCAACCACACTGGGTTAAATGCGAAGGTCACATTGTGGCACACATTGGCACATATTGTGTGCCACCACAGTAGGCAAATAGTTCACTTAGAAAATAGTTCACCTATTAATGTGGTGAATGAGCAGTGGGACAAGGTGTTCCTATTGAAGCATATCTATATCTTAACTGCAGTAAGACTGAGCTTGTAGTGTTGCAGAAGATCAGAGTCATACAAAAATGCTGCAGGGAGACAAAGATCTATCAGCTTTGCAAGCATAGTGTTTCTGAAGCTTTAGGGGTAAAGCCAGTAGATATTTGAAATGGATGATACCATAATAAATGTTATTAAAATTATTGTATTCATTCCCTGCTGTAACCTCCTTGCTTCACACTGTAGAAACAATTAGCAATGCAAACCTAATATTTATGAAGTGTAAACCACTCATTGACCATGAATTTGACCTACGCATTTAATCCACTCATGTAGTGAAATACACACACTGGTTAACACACACTAGGGGCAGTAAATACATGTGGCTGGAGAGGTGGGCAGCCCCTATCAACAGTGCACTTTAGTTCTGTCTTGTTGGTTGCAAATAGAGGTCTGCACTGGGATCGTAAATCTCGCGGGAACGTGCGGTTTGCACTTAGCTGCAGGCGGGAATAGGTGGCTAAAACAAAACACTGAGAAGGTAATTCCAAATAAATAAAATACTGAGAATGAGAATAGAATATGAAACTGCCTTTATTTCATTTAAAAACGACAATAGGAGCGCTATTCCCGACAAGTGCGTCAAAAGCTATGCAGGCCAGGAAAACGAAACAAACCCCAAGAATCTCTTTATTAATATTAATATTTATTAATATCGGGATGGGAGAATGGGCCGACATGTTGCACACATGTTACGATCGCAGAAGGTAATGGTCAGAAATTCGTTGGGAGCGGGCGGGAGTGGGATAAAGAAAACAGTCCCGCGCAGTTCTCTAGTTGCAAAGATCAAACCTTCCAGTCAAGACCTGTTCCTTAAACATAAGCTCACAGCTGCCTGTGGAAAGCAGAAAGTCTCCTGAAAAGGAAAAGAAGAAATGGTGCAAAGCAACTGCACCATTTTTCAAATTGGTCACTGGGAGATTTCCCAGGGGCCTGGTCTGGTAATGGCCTGGGTGTTGAGTCCAGCTGTTACAATGTACTTCATAGACTAGAGTACAGTGCAGATACATTCATTCAAACTAAGCAATCCACCTGCCTCCAGTATCTCTGCTCTAACAACCAATTCTACAATTATTCTACTGAGATGAATTGTATCAAATCACATGATTAGAAGAATATTAATAATCTGAACACCACAGAAAGACATCTACATAGTAGCATTAATTGATCAATTAATAATGCTTCAATAGTTTCAATACGTTTAAATTATTTTACATAATAGCCTTCTTCAGTGCAATGCATCAACATACAGACATCACCAGAAGCCTGAAAACTGTATTCAGAAAGATGAGAGTCATGGAGTCAGGATACACAGATGAACAGGCAGATGGTGCACGCAGCCTGTCTCCTGGTAAAGGCACTAAACACAATCAGTGTAACTAATCTTTCCTTTCTGATTAAGTCACACAAATGCATTCATGCATAATGTATTCATGAGCTACAATATAAAGAATATAACAAAACTTCACAATGTTCTCTGTTTGCTTAGAAATTCTATTTGCATCTAACCTTCATCATTCAACCAGAAACCCCATACTTCCCTGTTTTGTACTCCCCAGATGCTCCTGAGACCAAAAATATCTTGTTCGGAATCACTGGGAGAGACTGCTCGACTTGCCGTCACTGAGGACAATGTGAGATGAATGCCAAACAGGAAGCAATAAAGGTGCTGGAGAAATACTGAATACTTTCCAAAACGCAGACGTATGCGGGGTAGCATTTCCCCTCTCTTTTTCTTTCGACCAAAATTATTTCACTAATGGACTTTTCTTAGAGGAAGCCAGAACTCAGTATACCTCGAGCCAATTTTGTATGCAGTTGCCTAATTTGGCTGTAAAGCATGGTTTGATGTCTTTTAAGTGACAGAGAAATAAAGCAGACTCAAAGCAGATCAGATTTCACTGCTGAATTGCTAAATCCTGCACAAGATGTAGTGCGCTATTCATACTAGCACAGATCAATGTACCAAATGAAGTGTTACTAATACATTATATGTCATTCAGTGGAAAGAAAAGAACATTCAGTTCATGGATCATTTGTTGTTAACTGAATGAAGCACCTTACTTAAAAAAAAGAAGAAACATAGAAATGACTGAAGCAATTAAGTGAACTGTGAATATTGAGCTTGTATAGACTGTAATGTTTTTGGCAGATAGTTTTCAGAGTACTTTAGGAAATGAGTGGCCGTATTTCAGAATTTCAGAACAGCCAAGTGAATACAAAGAGTCACTATACAAAATACATGAATCACAATGAATGGTCCATGCTAAAATTTGGGCTCAAATAACTATATTACTAAGCTCGATAATAATAATAATAATAATAATAATAATAAGAATAATAATAATAATAAGAAGAAGAAGAAGAAGAAGAAGAAGAAGAAGACGAAGAAAAAGAAGAAGAATGACAGAATCCGTATCATAATAATCAAATTATCATTATACATGCAATGAGAATTTTAAGTATATAGAACTTTTTACTACAGGTCAGGTTTTACTACTCTCTCTCTCTCTCTCTCTCTCTCTCTCTCTCTCTAATCAATATGTTTATTGTTTATTGCTTTCCCAAAAAAATATATATAAGTTACATGTGACAGATATTTTCAATACAACTTGCCCACTCCCACCCTGCCCACAACATTCTACCCAAGCAGTGCCATTAATAATGTCCACAGAAAGAGAAACGACAAATAAAAAATCCCCTACGCTAATAGAATGAAAAGAAAAATACAGAGCAGGACCAGCATAAAAGTAAATAATAATGCAGGTCAATAAATATATTCAGAAACAGTTACATAAAAAAAATGTTCATGTGTCACTTACATGTATTGTTCTGGACTTTAGGTATGTGATAAAATCTCCCCAGTATTCATTAAAAATTCTCTCTGGTGGGATATAGGATGACCACTCTTTCAACCTCTAAGAGAGATTAGGGGATTCTGATGATTTCCATTTGATAGTCTTTTGTCAGCCAGGAGTGCCATCTTAATAAATCTAAAGTTCACCCCTCTTCGATCTTGTAATACAAATTCATCTCCTAGCAAGATTCATTTAGGTAGCAGAGGAATATCCACTTTAACAACCTCTCAGATAACAGTTTAGAACTGCCTTTCAATATTCCTTCAGATCTGGACAGGACCACAGCATGTGTAATAAGGTTCCAACCCCCACTTTACATCTGGGACCAGATATTGAGCAATCATTATTCATGTGATATAGCCTTTCAGGAGTAAAGTATATCTGAAGAATGGTATTATAATGAATTAGCTTGTGGCGACTATTAAAGGAGAAGATCTGTGTGTTCTGACATAATTTTCCCCGCACATCCTTTTCAGTTATGCTCCCCAAGTTCCTATCCCAATTTAATTTAACAGTAAAGATAGGGTTTTTTTTAAATTCAGATAAACTTCCATAGACATAAGATACAAAATCCCTAAAGTCCTGCTTACTTGTTAACACCTCATCCAAGGAAATTCCATATAATAGACAGAAAAAAGTCACCAAAAGCAGTCTGCAGCATAAATATTAATATGCCGCAATGATTCCTTTTAATATTAAATTAAATTGATATTAATATTTCATGTATCTCTAAAATTAATTTATACAGGAAGCATAAATATTTATATTCCTTAGTCACCTGAAGAGTTGCCTTTTCTGATCTTGAACTTGAGAAAAGGACACCGATGTTGTGAGATAAATGGAATCATTTTGGAGGCTGTTGTAGCAAAATCAATAGTTGCGCATGCTTGTAATTTGAATATATTACAGCAACATAAAAAAGAACAAGTATCAGCTCTGTTAGCAGCTCAGCATTTTGCCTAAAATGCAACCATGCATCTGGACAAACATATAGTACTGTGCAAAAGTCTTAGTCACCCTATATTGTGCTTAGTACAAATTGTGTTATATTTTGACATTTATTGTATGAAGTCTGCATTATTGAGTCAGTACAAAACATATTTTTTGATTTAAAAAATTATAACAACAGGAATACTACTACTACTACTACTACTAATAATAATAATAATAATAATAATATGTTCAGGATTTTTTTGAATGTCAGTAAAGAAAGCAATCTATTAAATAAAAGATTAAAAAACATCATCAATGAACAAGTGTGACAGTCCATCCCTCCAGAAAAACACTCAGTAAGACACTCAGTAAAACTGATCAACCTGAGACTACTGTTGAACAAAAAAAGTAAAGAGTAGTTACACCTAATCCTGACTTTTTTTTATTACTGTTTACTGCTTAGTGAGGGGTTTTTCATTCAAATAGTAAAAACTTCTTTACAACATTTCTTTGAATGTGCCTAAGACTTTTAAACAGTACTGTATATACTGCCTTTTAAGCAGGGTTAGGGTTAGATGTGGACTAATAAGGACTAATATCCTTAAGTATGCTCTGACACCCATGCCAAAAGACTTAAATGATTCAGAAAAACAACATGATTAAAAAAATAAACTAAATTTCATGATCAACTTGGTCATATAAATCCATCAGAATTAAATAAAATGGAAAGAGTTTCTCATTGAATCTCATTTCATTTCAATACTTAAAAAGAGTTTTAAACTAAAATTCTGGCAAACTTGTTCCTTCCTGACTTCTTTCTTAGGTTAATTACATTTTAAGGTACACAGAACCACTTCAATAGTCCCATGCATTTAATAATAAATTTGGTTTCAGGCTGATTTTCTTTTTATTTAAATCTAAGAGTTGATGTGCAAAACTTGAATCTACAGTGTCTAGAATTTAAATAAACAAATAAAAAAACATAATTATTGACTATAATATGCCGTTCCGTAGACCCCGTGGGCAACTCTGATAATCCAGTAGTAGATAGTTACAGTCATAGCGGTCATGAGTGGGTTGGAATTTTGTATCATAGCCCACGTCAACCATAATTAGACACCATTAGGCATGCTACAACATTAGGCTTGAGAAAGGCAGAGCTGGCAGCCAGACAAGGGACAGAAAGCTTAAAAGTGTGTGAGTGTAAACAGACCAAACTGGAGACTGGGAGTAAAACTGTCAGTATGGTACTACAGGAAGAAAAAGACTTAAGAATGATAGGTGTTTCTCTTGCTGAACAATCGAGACATTTATTTGTTCTCTCCTGCAGGAAAGTGAATGATAGCCAGACATTTTAACCCCATTGTGGGCTTTGTATCGTTCCCAGTTGGGAAGTTCTTTTATTCACAGAAATGATGTTTTTCTTTGTATTTTTCTATTTCAAATTCAGTTATATGCAGTGAGTCATCTGTGGTATCCAGATGACTCACAGAACTTTACACAGGCTAACCTTGGCTGTAGCCCAATATATCCATCCAGTGATCGGAATACTTTTAGAGAAATGTTGCTGCTGGCTAAGCTAAAATCAATACTTTAAAGATTTTGTTGTACTGGTATTTACATGTAGAGTTTAGTTTCTTATTTGAACATCAGTCATAAGTGCTTTGTGTTTATTGTTTAAAGATTTGACAATAGGAGGAAATGTAAGTGCAGTCTTGTTTTAGATTTCTAATTATTGTTTCAGATTGCTAAGTGTCATTTTGGATAACAGATAAAATCCAATAGATTAAAAAAAAAAAAAAGAATAAAAACTGGAGGACTGATTTTACTAAGGAGGGTTAATATACAGTATTATAGAAATATATTCTGTATCCTGATGACAGTTAACCTGTCTGATCCATGCTGATCCACTATGTCTGCTTGGAGTCTCATCATATGAACATCACTCATTGATGCTGAGGATAAACCCACGAGGACAGTCTATAGATCACCTTAATGGACATATGAAAATCCATGAATATTGCTTGGACTGTGATTGATATAAACAGTCATTGCAAGATAACTAAGACTGAACAGTTTAACTCATCATCAGTCAATCAATGTCCATCAGTAAAACTGTCACTGCTGACTTCATCATCAGGGATGAAATTTATTTAAATATAAATATAGTATAAGTATAATCCAGATTCTATATATCTATGAAGCTGCTTGGAAAAATGTCTACTGTTAAAACCATTTTACCAATACAACTGAATTAAATTAAAAAAAATCAAAACAACTTTTAAAACAAAGTCAGAGCTTTGACATTACCAGCTGCCTGGATTCTGTAGTGTATAAAATTCAAACCACTCTTATCTAGATTTAATTTTATCCCAGATGAGCAAGCAAGAGATGACAGTGGCCAGGCAACACTCCCTGAGATGACATTAGGAAGAAAGCTTGTGAGGAGTGAGACTCAAAAGGGAACTTATCCTCATCTCAATGACAAGAGACAGAAAGAATATACATTATTAAATCATTGTCTTTCTCAGCTGCTCTGAAGTCATTGATGCTAGTAGATTTTGAAATCCAAGTTTTTCTACATAGTAGGTTTCACTCTGCACATTTTATATGTATTTTAAAGGAGATGCTTTAGGGAAGGAAAATAATTATAATAATGATTATAGTAGTAATAAAATGCAGTAATAAATCTGGGATCTCCTGATGTTCTAAAAATGTAATAGCCATCACTACAACAAACAAATATGAGGCAGTGTTTATTGGGGAACAGTGTATGTATGCTTGTGCTTAAGGAACCAAGCAACCTATGACTTGAATAAAGTGCTCTTCAGCAAGGAATCTATCCACAAATGCTCCACAGGCGCTACAGATAAAGGGCTGCCTATTGCCCGGGGAATTCATGCTTACTGCCCCCTAGTGTTCACTAGTGTGTATGTCTGCACAGATGGGTCAATTCCACTGCACAGTGGTCAGAACAGTAGTTCACTTCACTTCTCCACTGTCCCCAGTTTTGAACTCTGAGTAAGCTTGATTACCTTGCTTGTGGTTAAGGAACTCGGCTTGGGACCAGGAGGCCTCGGGTTCGAGCCACGTAACATACAAGACTTGACTGAAGTGTCCTTGAGCAAGTTAACTAACCCTAAATGCTCCACATGGGGCTGCAGATAAAGAGATGCCCTTCACCCTGGGCATGCATGCTTACAGCCCCCTAGTGTTCACTAGTGTGTATGTGTGCACAGATGGGTCAAATGCAAAGGCCAATTCCACTGCACAAGAGTAGTTCACTTCTTCATTGTCCTTAATATGTGGTTATGGACCCCGCCTTGGGACGAGAGGGGGCCCACAACAGATCAGTGATTGAGATCACTTGAACCTTCCAGACTCGAACGGAAGTGCCCTTGAGCAAGGAATCTAACCCCAAATACTCCAAAGGCATTTCACGACTTCATTTTCCTCAGTTTTGTCCTCTCAGTCACCTTGATTACCAGGAGATGTGTTGCCTTTTTCCATTTCCAGATGTGCCTTTTGTGTTTGATAGAGCCAGGGTTCCTTGACCTTGAACCTCGTGCACTGGTGCTGACCCACTATGTCTGCTTGGAGTCTCATCATATGAACATCACTCATTGATGCTCAGGATAAACCCACGAGGACAGTCTATAGATCACCTTAATGGACATATGAAAATCCATGAATATTGCTTGGACTGTGATTTATATAAACAGTCACTGCAAGATAACTAAGACTGAACAGTTTAACTCACCATCAGTCAATCAATGTCCATCAGTAAAACTGTCACTGCTGACTTGATCATCAGGGATAAAATGTATTTAAATTTTAAAATTTATTTATTTGCTTGTGGTTATGGACCCCGCCTTGGGACGAGAGGGGGCCCACAACAGATCAGTGATTGAGATCACTTGAACCTACAAGACTCGACTGAAGTGCCCTTGAGCAAGGAATCTAACCCCAAATGCTCCAAAGGCATTTCACGTCTTCATTGTCCTCAGTTTTGTCCTCTCAGTCACCTTGATTACCAGGAGATGTGTTGCCTTTTTTTTATTTATTTCCAGATGTGCCTTGTATTAGTGTTTGATAGAGCCAGGGTTCCTTGTCCTTGAACCTCGTGCACTGGTGCTGGAATGCCATTATGAACAAGACGAGGACTGGTGTGGAGGTTAAACACTGGCTTTCTGTCTCGTACCAGATCAGATCACAGAGAGGTAGAAGAGTGTAGAGCAACAGCAGGATGTATGAATAAATGAGTGGAGACGGGAGGGTTTGGTTCATTCACTGAGTTGACGTTAGAGGAACACGTTGCTTGTACAGATCCACTTCAACCCTCTTCAGCACTAACTGCCTGCTGTAGGATGTACAGGAGGAAACCTGGGACGAAGACCTAACAGGCGACCGTTTCACACGTGAGGTGACTTTTATTCCCCGTCTGGAGAAAGCACACCGACGAGGACATGAAGACATTTAGTCTACACACCTGACACAACGCGTAATGGACGTCATCAGGAGCTCGTCAAGTGTACGCGGAGCCATGATCCTGCTGGTGAAATCTCTAAAGTTGACGGACTCGCTTTAAATTCGGCAAATTCCGCCAATATTCGGGCAACATGGAGCGGATGAAGAAGCGCGCGTGAAGCTGTTTTATCTACAAAGACACACAAAAGCGCCGTCGGGAAACATGGCTCGGTTCTTCTTTCTCCTCAACTCTGTCGCACTGTTGCTTTTTGGCACTGACATGTTTTTGGTCGGAGCAAGTAAGTCCGCGCTTTGTACTCGCAAACCATATGTCTCGTATAGACAAATCCAGATGTTTGGCGTGCACGTGATTGCAGCTTCGTTACTGAGACGCAGCTGGAATTTTTTTCACTAATCCTGTGCAATGAAGCTCATCTATAAGAAAGGTATACGAGTCCATTGTCTTTTAGCCAGCAGGGTTTATTCAGTGACAGGCAGGACAGTGTAAAGCTTGATATGCATCCAGCTGTGATTCATAAAAGCAATAGTAACAGCTGTAGTAAGAGTTTTGTGCATCAGATAAAAATCATGGTTTACTAACTAACTATCACAGACCTGGGTGAATAACCACATCATGTACTATATAACAGAACATTTAGTCTACAGGTTAGTTTTTGGATGGGCAAATCCTAACCTATACACATGGTTTCATTCTAATCTCATGAAATCTGATTTGCATCATGACAGCATTCTAAATGAATCACATTGACCTGCTGTTGTGATCACATTGTCCCCTCTGAAAGCAATTTTCAAGTGTAAGACCATATTGGAGGATAAGGGATCTGGTATTGTGTGGTCTGCAGGTCTGTTTTACTCCGACACATGATAATGAGTTTTATTCTGAACCTTAAGAATGACTGGGTCTATAATCTACTTCATATGCTAGAAACTAATAAAATCCATGTCAGCAACACTACATGCAACAAACACTAAATTTAAGATCTTTGCACAGTGTGTATTGGGAATATGCTCAAGATATTTTACCTAACCAAGCCATGCGTGCATTTCCATGTACAACATTGGACAGACATCCTTGTGGCGACTCAGAGTCGTGGAATGTTCACTGTCGATAGTTTAATTAGAAAATTGAGTAATCAAATACAGTCGATACTGCATCACTGACGTTTTCTGCACCGACGAATGGCCGTCTGCTCACGTTAAGATGCTGACAGATATTGTGATGCTTGCCAAGTACTATAAATAAACGCTTGAGCCACGTTTATTGAGACTGGCTAATTTAAAATGCACAGGGGATTCTAGAAACACTGCAACGTAGCCGTTCTTAAATAAGCTTTTCTTTATGCTGTTGGTTACACCTCAGACAAAAGCTGATTCAACACTGTCCGAGGTGATGACACCTGAATAAAAAGAGTGACTAAATAGGTGACTAGAGAGCTATAGGTACTGGCATTTAGTGTCCAAGATAAAGCAGATGCTCACCAACCTCACGAGTGGGGAAAAAGGTACTACAGATTTGGATAAAG
>JAOVVF010000034.1:2637490-2648440 GCA_028565595.1 Duopalatinus emarginatus | reverse complement strand
GCATTTAGTGTCCAAGATAAAGCAGATGCTCACCAACCTCACGAGTGGGGAAAAAGGTACTACAGATTTGGATAAAGTTTCTCCCACTTAGTCACAACTACACATCTGGAGATAACGTTTAGAGCCAGGGTCAGATTGTTAATTTATTAAAATTGTCCTTGGCATTTATTGGTGTGTTATAAATTTCCACATAAAATGATTTTCCAATCATACACTGATATTATGGGTGGGTCCTCTTAGTGATGTATCCTGCTGGCATCTAGTTTTCACTTTTAATTATAGAATATTAGACTTCCATATGCATAACTTTTCGATTTCTCCTTCTCTGTAAAAATAATAAGACAAGTCAAGTCAAACAGTTTTATTGTCATTTCAATCATATACAGTGTTTTACAGTTCATAGTGAAACGAAACAATATTCCTCCAGGACCAAGGTGTTACACAGAACAATAAACTACACAGTAGAACGTAAAGTGCACGAGTGCGTTATCTTGTGCAATGACGCCAGACAATCTACAGTAAATACACAGGACAATGTACAGTAAATACACAGGACTCAACATTAAATGGGGGGGGGGGAAAGCCCACTGGTAGTCCACTGGGAGTCCACTGGTAGTCCACTGGTAGTGGGAGCCGTGAGGTGGAGTTATGTCCATTTATGTACAGATGTAGCAGCAGTTATTGACCATATATTATAAATGTAAACATAGACATTTTATTTTAGCAATTCTACCAATTTGTATTGACAATTGTTTCTATAGGCTTTTTTAAAAGACATGATGAATGTTGGTAGATATTCCTTTTTGTTTTACATTTATTAGATATATTACCAAGCAAAGACTGTCGAGAAACTTTCTCCTTGAATCTAGCATTAGTGCTGGACACTACAATGACATAACATCAATTACATGACAAATTTTGACACAATGCAAAAAAAAATAATTGAGAGTTATATGTAAAACATTTAATCAAATATTTGTTTTCTTGGTATTAAATAAAATTTGTAATCAGCTGTCAAAGTGTGGGATGTATTACACAGCAAACAAACAGTCAGTGCTCAAAGTTGATGTGTTGGAAGCAGGAAAAATGGGCAAGTGGCTGGAGTGACTCTGACAGATGTCAGTTTCTGATAATTAGATCATTGCGTCTGCAAAACAGCAGGTCTTGTAAGGTATTCCTGGTATGCAGTGCTTAGTAGCTACAAAAATAGTACAAGGAATGTAAAACAACCAGTGAGTGAACTGGCAATAAAGTAATGGGTGCCCAAGGATCACTGATGTGTGTAGGGGGGAAGGGTAGCCTGCCTGGTTGGATCTTACAGAAGTGCTACTGTAGCACAAATTGCTGAAAAAGATCATGCTGGCTATGGTAAAAAGATGTCGGATAACAAGTGCACTACAGCTTGCTGCAGATGAGTCAGGATGTCCATGCTGACCCCTGTCCAATGTTGAAAGCACTCACAATGAGCATCAGAAGAAGAAAAGCAGAGTCCTGTCCTGCAGAATTCATGTACCACGTTCCTACCAGATTTTTGCAGACCAACTACACAAGATTTCCTAATGGCAGTGGCCTCTTTCAGCAGGATAATGCTTCTTTGCCACATTGCAAAAATTGTTTAGGAATGTATAGAGGAACATGACAAAGAGTTCAGAGTGTGGCCTCCAAGTCACCCACATCTTAATCCGATTGCAGATTATTCTGGACAAAATATGGCCCAGTAAAGGCATTTATGGGCTAGTTATGGCAATAGCAATTGTATTGCGGGCCAAAACAATTTTAGAAGTCACATTGTGTGAAGACTTTGCAGCACACGTGGCTCACATGCAGTCCTCCATGTGATTTGCAATTCCGTTCCATAGAGGCCCCACCTCACAAGTTGAGGATCTTAAAGGATCTGATGTCAACTTGCATCTCTCCATAGACTTGCACTGGTTTATTGAATACATCTCTGTATTCTTTTTCAACCCGGGTGGCTGAATTTGCTCACGTGTTCAGTGTCTTTGGAAGATAGCTGTGGGAATATGACTGCCTGTGCACTCAGGACACTTTCTATAAAGCAGCTGATGTGAGCAACATGAATAACCTATGATTCAGTCTGAGAGGATGTCTGTGCCCCACATGGCTTCTTGCTTTTTACTGTACACTTAGCATCTTACCCTGGACAACCTGGGATGCTTTGATGATGTTACATAACAGTGATGAGTACATCTGACTCACTTTGTGAAATGGGACGTTAGTAGTGAAAAAGCTGGTATGAGAGCAAATATGTATAATGGAACTTCCATCATAATTGGGATTACTAATCTGTGTGACTAAAAATATAAACCCATAAACCATTCCAAAGTAAACACACATGTCCTTGCTACTAAGTCAGCCAGCCCGTGAAAGCTTAGTGCAGCTCTACGTGGTTGGAAGTAACAGGACAGCTACAACACCGGTGCTTTACTGTCCAAATAATCATTTCCTGCATCAGCAGGAGTTTACAGCCATCCACGCACATAGTTTATTCTCTGCGTGTTGCAAGACATCGATAGGCAATAACAGACCCTGTTACTCAGAGAACATTGAGTTTCCACTTGGATGAATGTGCACCGAGCAAAGTAAATTTCATACCTAAGCTAGATAGATGGATCACTTAACTACACATACAGTGTCATACAGTGAATGGCCAAGAGAATGTGAGCACATCACCATCGCACCCACCAATGTGATTCTACCCGAAACTATTGCCATGATGCTGGAAGCACACAACCGTATAAGATGCCTGCATGCTGTAGCGTAAAAAAATTACTGACGCTCAAAATAAGGACCTGAACCTCTTTCCAGCATGATAGTGAGCCTGTGCACAAAACCTTCCTGTTACCAAGGTTGGTATGGAAGAACTGTATGGCCTATACAGAACACTGACCTCCACCCTACTGAAAACCATTGGAATTAATTGGAATGACTGCCGCACACCAGGCATTCTGGTTCAGTGCCTGAATGCTTGCACTCTTGTGGCTCAATAGGCACAAATCCTTACAGATTTTCCAGAGTGGAGGTTGTTTTAGCACCAAAGGAAGAACAAGCAATGCCCATGGTTTTTTAATAGAATATTTAATGTATGCAGTTGTTAGTATCTACGAAAAGTGGTCCAAGGAAGGGCAACTGGTGAACCGGTGCCAGGGTCATGGACCTCACCAATGTGCCAATGTGCTGGGGTGGTCCAATCCCACAGATGATCTACGGAAGGATCTGTTGCTAATGTGTGGTGTCCGATACAACAGCACATCTAGCAGCTGAGGAAATGCAGAGAGAAAAAAAATGACAATATACGTATATGGTAACTGCATATTAGCACAAAATCTGCTATGCTGGTGCAGAGGTGGCAACATTCTTGAGGTTGACACATATACATTGTTCTGCTGTCTCCAGTCCATATGTTCAAGTGTAATTAACTTTGAAGGGTTGATTGCATTAAAGGTCAGTGAATTCTACCTTTTCTATTTTTAATCTGTAATAAACTGAGGTACGTGTATCTTCAGCAACCTGCATGCCCTTACTGTAAACCTTCACACATTCACATGCACATGATGTGGATGCAGAGCTTCATTAAAACAGATGGTGGCATTCATGTGACCTGCCGAGCTCCTGATGCGACAGTTATCCAGCATTAATGTGACAATGACCCTTTGTGCCGTTGTTTATGGTAACGCATGGATCTCGGCCAGGTTGTTCAGTCAGTGTCTCTCTCTGTTAGGGCATTTATATAATGTTAGACTGTGAGTTTTGTTAATAAAAAGAGGACGAGACTATGCAGGGGTTCATTTCTTCATTTGCAGACAATGATGTTTGAAGTATGAAATTCTCCGACTGTATGGAGAGGATGTGTCTGTGCAGTATATTTATTCATATCTGATCGTCGATATATCTGAAAGAAAAAGATAAGGTACATGGCAGCCAATGAGTCTAGGCATCTAATGGTATCCATGCCTATCTGTTCAGATTCATACACACATACTAACAGTGCTACATTTGATAATTTGTATAAATCTAGCTAAAAACAAGTCTAATGCCAATGAATAGCAATATCTGGATACCTGAATTAAAAATAGCACAGGTGGCAGGAGCACTGCACCTCTGGCAAAAATGTTGAAGGATATCAATTTATAGATTTACAGTGAACCTTGTAGACACTGTTGAAGAACTTCCATTACTGTATATCTTGCATAGGGTATATTACTGATCTCAGGCTGTAAATACGATATGGATATAGAAGTACATTTTTATATAAGCACACAAGCTAGAGATTGAAAAGCTTAAAAGTGAAAAATAATGTGGATGGTTGTTTTATCAAAAACACCTTTAAAATACAGCAACAAACTCAAGTGGCAGTGGTTAAGGGATACAGAAAAAAAAAAAAACATGATTTCTTAAGAAAGGAAAAACGGGTAAAGCAAAGGTGCCTGAACTGGCGAAAGATAATCAAGAACTTATTCAGAACAAATGCGTTATAGAAGCATTAACCCACATGAAAAATAGAAAACCAGATGGTATAATAATGCAGTTGTCAACTGCAATATATTGAGCTCCAGTTTTGAGTTTGCAATATTTTAAAAGCTTATATGGCCCTCTTTAGAGAAACCAGATCAAACAGGTTTTTACAAACGCAAGAAACTCTCTCAGTAATCCTTCTAATCCGTCTAATACCACTATGTGCTCTGAGGAATACAAAGAGGGTGTATCGTCACATTCACATCACACCTTAAACAGGTATGAATGGCCAATAGTCTTCTATAATAATAATAATAATAATAATAATGATTTTTTTTATCAGATTGGTTAAATTGTTATACTTGTCCACTAAAACAAATGACTACTGCTGAACATCCTTGTCTTTGGACTACAACAGACCCTAGGTTTACCCTCTAAGCCAAGTTCGCTCTAATTATTGGATTATAATCAGTGTGATCTCAATGGCTTTGACTGTGACATCGTTGCTGGGGCCAGACAACCATGGCCGGATTGAGTATTTTTAGAAACTGCTGTCCCCCCTCCCAGTTGAAACCTGCCAGACGGTTAAAAGCTACTGTAACTAGCCCCAGATTTTAATGAATCAGAGAGTGTGTATGTTTGTGTGTATCCTATAGGAAGTGGCTCTTTTAGCTAACGTTTCAAGGATAGACTAGATCCACCATGATGCTGACCACGATAAAGAGGCTACTAAGGATTAGTAAGGGGAATAAACCTAAAATCCACCCTTAAATTCTAAAGCTCATAGTGGGCAGTTATTTGAAATAAGACATTCTTGAAAAATTGCCTAACTCTTTCTGCGGTGACATTGCTGATTTTGCCCACTTCATGGACCCAGTGTTTATAAAAAATTGAAGTAAAAAGCATTAAATCAGCTTGAAGGAGCTCTTTCACACACACACACACACACACACACACACACACACACACACACACACACACACACACACACACACACACACACACTCTCTCTCTTATGGTCTGCCCAAAATTATCCTTGGGGTTGAGGTGTGATAGTTAATTTACAGTGATTGACATAAATCTATTTATCTTTGTCTCTAACCTTAATGGAAGCATAAATATTTCAGGGAACTCAGTATCCAGACCTTCCCACTTCATTTCTAACATTGCTTCTTATCCAGCATCACTGACTTTGCAGCGTTAATATCTGCGAATACAGAAGACTATCAAGAATTATTTTCCTCAGTATGATTTGTGCTGGAAAAATCTAGGTCAGCTTGTAAAACCCTTTATCTGGCCTTTTCGTGTGTGTGTGTGTGTGTGTGTGTGTGTGTGTGTGTGTGTGTGTACCTCTGATGCTACAGAATGAATGGGTCAAGTAGAGTTTCAGATCACCTTGATGTGTTTTGACAGCACTTCAATGTTTAAATAGCATTAAATATCTAGTACTTTAGTGCTTTGTTATTGAAACACCCGGTTAATTTTCAGATTTCTGTAGTTAAAGTGATAACATCTACTGAAATCTTCTCATTGGTAACTTGGCCTACCATTAAAGTGCTGTTTTTTTTAAGCCTGTTCTCAGCCATGTTTTTTTTCTTTACAGTGTCTGCCTAAGAATAGTCCATATCAGCCGAGATATGATTCAGCCTGATGTGTGTATAAATATTGTCTTTTTCATTATCCTTCTATTTCACTCTGTTTATATTTCCTCCTATATTTCCTTTGTTTATGATGCCGCAGGAACATCTGACATTCTGACAGTTGGTATCTGATCACAAACTGTATTGATCGACAAATACTGATCTTCATTGTGAAAGAAAAGAGCACATAGACTGTAGACCAGCTGAATGTTGCTGTGTTTATGTTAACCTGCTTCCTTTTCTAGCATGATCTAGGCAAATGGCATGGCATGGTTAGAAAGTAGCCTAACACACATATCATGCACATATCAATGTACACTGGTCATCCTCTACTCTTCTGGGAAGGTTTCCACTAGATTTTAAAGTGTGGGTTTTTGTAGGGATTTGTGTTCATTTGGTCTTATCTAGACGGACTTAAACAAATGCTGAATCATTAACTTAGAATATCCAAAAGCTAGTGCTGGAAGACCAGAATTCAAAGTACCTGAAGCCAGAATACAGCATTAGTGGGATCAGGTACTGATGTTGTTCGAGGAGGTCCGGAATGCAGTCGGCGTTCCGGTTCATCCCAAAACGTGTTCAGTTAGGTTGAGTTCTTTCACTCCAACCTTGGCAAACCATGTCTACATGAACCCAGTTTTGTGCACAGGGTCATGCTTGAACAGATATATTTCCCAATATTGTATATTACTGGCAGCAAACTGGTTAAAACCACATTTCAACAAATGAATATAGGCACAAACACTCATGCATGTCAATTTGCTGGTGGTTTTCCTCTGGTTGCCAGTGATAAACAAAAAAAGGCATTCTTGAGTGATTACATAAGACAAGGTCTGTCTGTTCTTTTCCAGAAAGCTATCAGACATTTGGCATCTAGAATACAAATATCACTTAGCTTATGTTTGCTGCTTCCAGTAATTATATTGAGTAGGACAATACCCATAATGAAAACTGCAGTCTTCAGTGATATGCTATATAGACAAAACGTGGATTATTCTGAAATAGCCATAAAAATGTGGATTATTCTGAAATAGCCATAATATTTGTGCAGCTGAGATATTTCAGTTCAGAAATACCTGTAGTCAGTGTCTAGTCCATCACACATTTTGGGTACACTATAGGGCTGCTCGATTATGGAAAAAAAATTATAATCACGATTATTTTGGTCAATATTGAAATCACGATTATGGCTCCATTGTTAGACTAGACCAAAGATCTGTCGTCACCGCGAAGTCGACGGCTGTAGACACTTCTTTTCTAACTTTATCACGACATGCTTCGTACATACTTGGCTGTACCACTCTAAAATGATGCCGAGATGGCAACGCGTGATATTTGTCAAAAGTATGAACCATCTTCTTAAAACCCTTGCCCTCGACTGTACTAAAGGGTTGCATGTCTTTAGCTAAAAAGTATCTGATGGCAGCTGTTAAGATTTTAAGCCTGTCAGAATATTTCGGATAAGGAGTTGCATTATACAGAGTTTCTGTGATCGATGTCGGGGCCTGACTCGGTTTTGATGTCTTCTGAGTTGTTGCATTGTTGTCTTTTTTTTTTACTTTATTATGTCGTCGTAAATAACTTTGTGCTTAAGTTTGAGATGGTTAAATAGGTTTGTGGTATTACCAAGTGGCGCGGATACCACCCTGTAGCAAATCTTGCACATGGTGTGGTGTTGCTCTTTTTTCTGCCCTTTTTATTGACCAGACGAGATTGCCCTCCCTCTGCCATACTCGTGCTATTTTTTACACACCAGACACAACTCCTCCTCGCTACCGCTACTTGAGAGAAAGTAAGCAGGGCTGCGTTAAATGCTTTGCAGAAGGGGAGGGATGCATGCATTGCGCATGGGCGTGTCGTTTTAGAAACCTTTAGGCCTACAGTATACAGTAAAATGCCAAATAAATCGTTTCAACTTGATTATATGAGTTTATAGAGCGTTTTACCCAAAAATGGAAATCACGATCAAAATTAGATTAATTGCACAGCCCTAGTACACCATATATGTTTATTAACTATAATAATGTGGGTTATTAAAGAAATTACTAATAATGTCTATTTTGTTTAGTTAGCTAGTGATATGCAGTCAAATATTAGTTTAATTTATAAATAGGAAACGAGTTATTTAGTAACAAGGTTTATTTCTTAATCAGAGAACTTGCCAAACAGTGATAAAAGTTGTAGTAGAGATTGAAATGAATTCTTTATATCATATACGATCATAAAGTCAGTATCTTAGTTGTTGGTGTGATTATATAGAATCAAATCTATATCTTTTAAAGACAACAGTGTTTTAAACAGCGTTACCTGTCAAAAGCATTGTCTAGAAAGGCTGCATCTAATAATGCATCTTTACGATCTTTAAGTTTACTCAGAAATGCAACCAAGGGTACTAAACAGGGTGCAGTCTCATTAGCAGGAAAAGATTTGTGGCTAACTGGCTCCTGTTTTCCCTTTAGGCTCTGTCCCCAATTGTTCGCTCAGCCCTGTGGTCCACCCCCAAGCACTGGTGGTGGTGATGTCTATGCAGTGCAAAAAGTGGGTGTATGTGTGTGTCTGTGGCAATATAGGATATTTATTTGCACTTGACATTTGCAGTCATTTCTCTGGTAATATTGGAGACACCTGAAAACTTTCTTTTTTCCAGCTACAGGAGCAGTCAGACTAACTGGAAATCAGACAAATTTGATGTGAAATGGACTTGGATTATGAAAAACATTTTTTTTTTTGGTTTTGGGTAACTGTGTTATGCTATTTTTTGTACGACAGTAGTGAGAAAAATGTTGTCAAGGAGAGAAAATTAGACATAATCAAAGTGAGAGGCACACACACTATAGTGCCTTACCAGTCTACTACATCATAGGTCCCCAACAGGTGTTCAGGACTACTGAAATATGGAAATATTCTGCATGCAATAAACAGCATACTTCCTGCAGAAATGGTCCACAATTCTGTTGTATTGCAGGGTATATGATTTCAGAGCATGTTGTATGGCATCCCATATGTGCCCAATAACATTGAGGCCCCAAACTCAGAGGAGTGTTCCACTACAACATCTAGAAGTTGACGTCTGTGGCGGCACATTGTTCTGTTTGAAGAGACCAAACCAATCAAATGAATGCAGGACCTGAACTCAGGGTGTAACTCATCAGTAAGGAGGCACACAGTGATCACCTGTGAGATGCTTGTAGATGTACCAGGGGTCACATGGGATGACTGTTAAAACAACCTACCAGTCTGTACTAGTTTGTTTTTTTTCTTATATATTTATATGTATGTGTGTATGTGTGTGTGTGTGTGTGTGTGTCACAAAGCCCCATTTCAGGGGCCAAAAGCAATTACAGGAACTAAAATCTTCATACATTAAACTGTCATTTTTATACTTGGTTGCAAATGCACTTTCGCTATGGACTTTGAAAAATTCATGGTAAGTTTTTCATGCATAGGTGTTTCCAGCTCTTATAAATTGCCCCTTCTCACTGTTAACCTTGCATTTTCTGTCTGTAGCCATGGCTAAATATTATTATATTATATATATATATATTAATATATTAATATTATTATCATACATTGTAATAGATATGTTATGGACCAGTTAACATCTGTACAGTTTTAGGTTTTGGGGCTGGACTTTAAACACCTTTGATCTAGGTGAACTTTGAACTGTGATTTAAGTAAGTGGGACTGTGGTCTCTGATGAAAAATATTATTAAGCACCAAAATTTAACATTGTATTTTAACTGTTGCTTGATATAAAAAAAAAGTAATTGACTCATTCGTAACCAATATGCATTATAAGTAACAGTAGTGGTCATTTACTTTTCCCTGTGTAACACCATGTTGTGCAGAGGCAGACGGCATTATCTGTCTTCCAGTGCAATCATTACTGCAAACCCTCAGACGCAGAGTCCTCTGTTTGGACAAGGCTGGTAAATGATATATTCTCTGGCTCTGCAAGTGCAAAGGAATTTGTTTTGAAAAAAATACACTGAAGATAATTTACAATTCCTTTTGGAGTCCAGATCGGTTGGTGGACTTACTAGCTGGCTGTCATGCACTCTGTATTTCTTGTTCTCATGCCTTGTTTTTTTCCCTTTTAAAATATTACATTCAGTTACTTCTCATTTTCTTTGTCTTACCCGCTCAGTGTGCCGCTTATTGCCCATTCCCTTACAGCTAACTCAGTAGAGCGCTTGCTTCTACCTGGGGGGTTTTGGGATCAATCCCAGTGGCAGAGTACACTCTTATTCTCTCTTAATTAATTCTGTCTGTTCCTAACATCTCTGTTTTTTTTGGAGGCTTCTTGCCACACCATCTGCTATCTCTGCCTGGTGGCTCAGTATGTAAGAACACTTTGCCTTTTTATTTCCAAGAACTGGGTTGAAACTTTCTGAATTATAACTTCCATGTCACACACTTTGTCTGCTGTAAAACCCATACTTTACAACTCTCATGCACAGAGCACCCGGATTGTTAATTCTGATTATGGGAAGTCTTACAAGCCCGTTCCAGTCTGTCTACTTCCATGTTGTTGTTAGCAGCGTTGGCAGCTCTGATATAGTGGTGTGTTACAGGTTGCAGCATAACATCAGGTACGTGTTCATATGCATGAGGGATTCCAATTATGCACGCATTGTAGCAATAGCATTTTATTGACCACAGCAACAGAGAATCCTGTGTAATTGACCTTGGTCCTAGTGTATAATCACAGACTGGAAAGAAATATCGACACTGTCAATATTTACTCTCGCTTTCCTGCCATTCCATGGTGTCCTTATTGAGCTGTGATTGTCCATCTCACACAGGCTCGGATTATCTGCAGTGATGGAATTGGGGC
>JAOVVF010000034.1:2593879-2604364 GCA_028565595.1 Duopalatinus emarginatus | reverse complement strand
CGGATGGGTTAAATGCGGAGGTCACATTCCTTCTGTGTGCAAACACAGTAAGGCAAAATAGTTCACTTTCATTATATGAATATGCAGACTTTCAGCTTTACACTGAGGGTATATATGCCCGTGTGAGAATTACACCACTTTTTATGTGTCAATAGACAATTGAGTCAAAGACCAAAATGTATTAATTCTGATACTATTTACCTGATTTGGTTAAACAACCCCAGAATAAAGCTGACAGCCGTTCATATGTATATTTCACTCTAATATACCGTGGAACACGGCTATAATGGCTCTTGGACACCAACGCCATACTAATACTGTGTAAGACAACCTTTTGCCCTGAGAACAGCCTCAGTGCGTCATGCCATAAATCATTCTAACATATGTTCCTTTGACCTTTTGGTCTACGATGACAACATGACTGAATTTCTTAATAGTTGCAGATTTGGCCGTGCACATTCTCTTATCTAGCACATACTTGTGGGGACTAACGAGACCACTAAAGTACACTGAACTCTGCCATGTTCAGAAAACCAGTTTGAGATGACTTGCTGTAGGCAGCCATTATATGAGACATGTACTGTGGCCATAAAGTGATACATGTGGTCAGCAACAACAATCGACAGTGTGAGATAAACTGTGATATACACAGTGGCCCAATGTGGGGCAAGAAAACTTTCCTCACACCATTATACCACCATCAGCCCGACCTTCGACATATGGCAAGTTGGGCTCAATGGATTCATGCTGCTGATGCCAAATTGTGAGACTATACCCTGCATGTCATAGCAAGACTCAAGATTCATGCATCATCAGATTCTGTCACAAGCTTTGATATGTTGTGAGTTCTAACATGCCTTTCTGTTCACCATGGTTGTAAAGAGTGATTATCTGAATTACCATAATATAGATAATTGAATGGATGTGCTGGTGTACAGTGTTCCTTATAAAGTGACCAGTGAGTGTGTATGCTGTGAACATCATTAACATTTTCCTGTTTATTTTATTAGTGTGTGTAATAAGTCATACCCAGGAATCGTGTTTGACTGGCCGTCTCCTTGCAGGCTTGCTGCATGGGGATGGTGAATAGATAGAAGAGGAGGAGAAGAAGGGCTTCTGTCGTTTGTGTTCGATCAGAGCCTGGGGTGTTTCAGCCCCTGTCATACACACAGACACACACACACACACACACACACATACATACATAAATAAAACTGTTCCTTCTATTCAATCCGCCACCAAGACTCGGATTATACACAAGTCTTTATTTACATGATCTAATGTACCTGAAGCAGAGTGAGGTTTCGTTTCCACATGAAGATCGCTGCCTGAACAGGAACAACATGTGCGAGCCTTCTTACTTTTGTCTAGACAGATTTTCAAAATGTTAAGCCATTTGTCAAAACACATCATGCTTGGTATGTCAGTGTGCTAGCAGTCCAAAAGGTCTTACCTTCTTGGGCAATTTCCCAGAAGTCCAAGGCAACTTTAAAAGCCTGTGCTACTGTAAGTGTGACTGCCTGGGCCTGTGAAACACAAAAAGGTGTTAGTCTTTTCACATGAGAGTGCATGAGAATAGAATCACATGTGGACAAAACCAGAACAAGCACACTGAGCCATGTTGCACAAGTGGTCCACCAGATAATAAATACTCAATAAATATACATAGTACTGACTGCTGTAAACTACCCAAAGCTCTAATAGTGGTGTCGGTGGGGGAAAAACTGCAGAAAATATAAAATGTGAATATAAAACGTAAAATTGTACACAAAAAATTTAACTTTTTTTTTTTTTAATTAAAAGATTCATTACGACATCTGAAGGACAATTAACCAATGTGTCTCCAGGACATTTAATGTTGCAAGAAGGTAAAATAAAAATAAAATGTGGGTTTATCTTCCAACAAAATAAAAATAAAATCTGATTAGGATACGTGAAACATATCTCACTCAGAAAGAGTAATCACAAAAATGCAAACTTTCAATTAAAATGCATTTTAAATGCAATTTAAATGCAATTAAATATTTAAACATGTAACATTTTGGGGATTTTTAAACTAATAGTGTTTTATAGTTTCTGCATAAACACATATCCTAATCAAAGAATACTCATATGCATGTAAATGTGGGTGTGTCATTTAGAAATAATACTTGGCGAAGTGAAGTTGCAAGTTATACCACCATTGCACTCAAATTTGTGTAACATTAAACTGAGACACACTCACAATTTTCTTCTTTTGGCAGAGGAAGGCATGACACTCCAGAGTTTCACTGAACTCACTCTGTGAGATGTAGGCGAAGACTTTATCCTGAGTTTTATCAGCTGTACAGTAGGAGATTCTACAAAGAAATACAATAACATTTATTAAATAATACTTATTAAGGAAACAATAAGAAAACAGTGGGAGAAAATATCATTCTAAAAGAAAAAGTGTTGTTTAAATTTACAAGAACTTAAGTAGTTGTGAATTTAAATTATCAATATAAATATCTGAAGGTTACACAATATCAGATAATAATACAGAAGTGAGGATTTCTCAGTTATGTGGATTGTCATTAATGATGAGCATCACTGGATACTATAAATACAGATTTGATTTACAAATATTACAAGAATATAAATTACATATTGCCTTTATCAGTACGGTTTTACAAAATGTTCCTTTTAAATAAATGTTAAAATAATGTGTCAAAGTCCTTGGTGCAAAATCACTTCCTTTATATAATATGAGATTTAATCCTGTTGCATGTTTTATCATCTTCACAGAGAATATAAGAATATACATTCAAGTAAAGCACAGACAGACAAAGTCAACTTGTCCATTTTCCTTGTTAAATAAACACTGTTCATGTTAAATCACCACTGTGAGGGTTCGAATTTGCTGTGCATTATAGACTATAATCCACAGAAAATCTTCTTTCTCAGATTGCTGACTAGTCAGACCTGGTATACAGTATATGGCAGGTTTGTGGACAACATCATACACGGACCTTTTCTCTAACCTACCACTTATTTTGAAGCAAACAGTTTGTGATGAGTCAGTTAGTTCAGCGTTGTGCCAACAGTAGAGGGAGGCAGAGTGTAAGCAGAGATATTAACAGACTAGGTCCTGTTACCAGGGGGAGCCAAAGAGCAAAGTCTTTATTCTAGTCAGCAGAAGTGGAGTATTTAAGGAGAGCTTTTACATGCACTCAGTACTCAGTCTTAAATCAAGCATGCTGTGTTAGTGTTTGATTCTTGGCAGGCAACATTTTAGTACTACCTAGCTTTTCTAACTACCTCTTGAGTGCTCCAAGTTCTCAGTTCCCCAATAGACAGACAGACAGACAGACAGACAGACAGACAGATAGATAGATAGATAGACAACAGATAGACAGACAGACAGACAGACAGACAGACAGACAGACAGATAGATAGATAGATAGATAGATAGATAGATAGATAGATAGATAGATAGACAACAGATAGACAGACAGACAGACAGACAGACAGATAGACAGACAGACAGATAAATAAACCTTTATTAATTGTTATTTGTATAAAAATGTGAAAGGGAGTGTGAATACAATTCCCAACTATCAGAAACTTCTGCATTTAAGGGATTTGCAAAACTTCATCAAAAAAAATGTTATATATAGAAGACCCTGACTGTTAAGTACAGTGGAGGATCTGTAGTGCTATGATTTTTTCCGCACCAAAGGCCCTGAAAAAACATGTTAGGATACACAAACTACAAATAGGTTTCTGTTAAATAAGAGCTATTCAGCAGATGTACATTGAAGGGCCAAAAAATGTGCTACAGCAGTGTAATACTTGGTAGGAGTGCAGGACTGCAGAAAGATAACAGGACTTGTGAGGAAAGCTTAAGGAAATATTCTGTAGGCAATGATGCAGAACGGTCCACAATTCTGAAATCTGTTCGGAATGGCAAAACCCTAAAAGTCAGATAAGTATTCCTATAATCATAATTTGTTGTCACATTGGTGTGTCAGAAAAAAGGACGCACACATGGTGTTTACCTGACAGAGACGTTTGATGACGTACCAGGGGTCCCATGGAAGGCCAGCTAAACAAACCCCATACCATTATTAAGCTTCTATAGATGTCTATCGCTATATAAGCACTGGCAGATGCAACCAATGATGCACATAGGCTCGTCTGTATCAGTGTTCCTGGCACTTCAGTGTATATGGGTGTATATTTTCAGCTCCTAAAAATGCAGAGTTGTAACACTACACTTCAAAAGAGATTGTCAGACGGCTGATAGATCCAGATCTTCACTCTCACGCTCACTATATGTAACCATGCTGTTATTACTGACATCCGACCTAAATAGCAATGCCCAAGACACCCTCTTATTCTCTCCTTCTCTCTCCTTCTCTTCCTCTCTCCCTGTTCTTTCATCTAAGGATAACTGGAAACTTATTAATCTTCATCTGTAATGCAGTCTAAAACTTAATTATAAACAGCTATGAGTTGTCGGGGGGTGGGGGGTGGGAGTCCAAATATTGGCCTAAATAAAGTTTCTCCACCAAACTCCAAAACAAGCCGGAGGAGTATAATAAACTTCTGTAGGAATGTTAAACTGAGATCCATTCACATCATGATGTGAATAACTTTGTGAAAAAAATTGTCCTGGATCTCGAATTCACATGGTAGATATTACATGCACTGGTCACTTTATTAGGAACACCTGCCTAACTGCAACTATTCAATCAGCATCATGGGACAGAAGGGCAAAGTCCTCACTAGGTTACATTGCAGTCACCCAACAACAGGAGATTAAAGAAGGCTAAAGTGAGCACAGGCCCACTACAAGTAAAGACTTAAGACATGATATTGGTGTGGTAAAGTGGTAACATCATTGGCTCCCATGTGACAGACCTGGGTTCGATTCCTGGTCTGGGCAGGCAGTCTGTGCTACACCAATAAAGGTCCTTGGGCAAGATCCCTAACACTATGTTGGCCTTCCTGTAATACCAGTAACCTTGTAAGTCGCTCTGGATAAGAGCGTCTGCCAAATGCCGTAAATGTAAATGATATCTGAAGATGGCTACAGAGACATGTAGATAGTAGGGTCAGAATTTGACATCGACTGTATGACTCTGTAGTGGTTCAGGCTGCTGGTGGTGGTGTTACGTTGTGGGGAATGCTTTCTCAACACACACTGTGCTCATTAATACATAGTACACATTGTTTTTAATACCATAGTCTATCTGAGTATTGTTAGAAGTGAAGGGAAATTAAAGTGATTGACGTGCTGTGCTTGCATTTAACCCCTCTATGCAGTAGCACACAGTAAGGGCCAGTGAGCACACTTGCCTGGAATGGTGGACAGCTCTATACATAGCACCATGGAGCTTTTAGGGGGTTAGATGCCTTGGTCAAGGGCACTTCAGTCATGTCTTGTAGGTATGGGGGATTGAACCGACAAGCTTCCGGTTACAAGACTGGTTTCTTAATCTTAAGCTAGAGCTGCCCATGGGTGATGACGTGAATGCCTTTTTGGCCACAATCTCTTCCAAAGTGATAGTTTGCGTCTTTACAAAGTACAAATGTCAAACTGGTTTTAGGACAACAAGCTCAGTGTACTCCTCAATCACAACTTCATTGATGTGAATCTTACAGATCACGATTACTATTACTCATACACATCCAGCTGGCAAATCTGCAAGGATTATGTAATTAGTATGATGTTAGTACTTTGTTCCTAATACAGTGTCTGGAAGTAAACAGTCAAACAGAATTTCACTCGGCTATAAAAAATGCAATATTTAACTTTATGTGACGTTCCACATGGAAAAAAATGTTCAGTGATTTCAGGCAGGAAGGCATGTTTACCGTTTCAGCCACAGTGATATATGGTGTGCGTCAAAGCAGAACTGTCATAAACGATAAACACACACAAAAGGATTTGCATTAGTAAACCTTTGACTGGGCTGAAACACTTAGAAACTGGGGTATCTTGTTCCCTAAGGGAGCAACATAAGCCTCGGCACACTGGAGAATCTGCCAGTGTTTTAGAATTAACCTTTGGAAAAATATTGTTAATAAAAATCCAGGGTACTTATAAAACAAAAGTAAAACAGGATTTATGTGCACAGTGTTTTAGCGGAGGTTTAACAGCATTAGTGAAGTGGGAGCCTGTCTGCTTATGTTCTCTCTGTTACACACAGTAGTGCTGAATACATTAGCACTGGCACAGTGGGAGCAAAGCCAAAAGGAGTTTTAACCTGTCAGTGAAATCCCACACAGCTGATAGAGAGCCGTGCCAAATCTCATTACACAAACACTGAACAGATTTCAGGCGTAAGGGGAAAAAAAAAAGCAAACAATAAGCAACCTCACAAACAAGTCTCCTTAATCTACAAAGAACTTGGGGGAAAAAAAGAGGGTGAATTAATAATGTATAAATACAAACATCCGGAAACGTGCTACATCATGAGATGCAAAAAATAAAAAATAAATTAATAGAAATAAAAATTGGAAAATGAGCTATCTATCTATCTATCTATCTATCTATCTATGATCTGTCTGTCTGTCTAATTATTTATTTATTTGTTTATTTATTTATTAAAGGAAGAAAAAAAAGAATTGTTTTCTTGCCTTTTATTCCCCACTACTTTGAAAGAGAGATGGGCCTGGATCCATAAATAGAAAGGAAGATACATGAACATATCATTAGAGCCAGACGCTTTCCTGTATTTGCAATAACAGGATGTAGTCTCTCTCTCTCTCTCTCTCTCTCTCTCTCTGTGTTTCTCTCTCTCTCTCTCTCTCTCTCTCAACAGTAAATATACACTGCAGTACCCAAAAAACTGGTACACCAGTCTAATACTTGGTAGGTCCATAACATAGCAAGGACTAAAAATGTGGATATATACAGTAGACAATAGACACCATACTTCCCTCTGACCAGTCCACAGGTTCTGAGGTATTCCAAGTTATAGGAATTCTGACATCCACAGCATGATGTGTGGCATCCCAAATGTGTTTGATAAAGTTGAGATCCGATGACTTAGGTGGGAATGGCAAAACCCCAAACCCATTAGAAAGAATGTGAGAAATGAACAGGTGTAACTCATCAGAAAGGAGGCATGTATAGGATTCACCTGTCAGAGATGTTCACAGGTGTACAAACATGGAATACCAGATAAACAAACCCAATACCATTATAGAGCCACCACTAATCTGTGTCAGTTTTGCTGGTACAGCAATGCATGTATTTGTGTATTCATGTATGTTTCTAATATTAACAGTCATTGTTTTTCAGTAAACGATGCATATTTATAGCACATGCATATGCACACATAACATATGCTCATATGCTTATAATGTACATATAAGACACTAGATGAGTTTTAGTCAAAATACTCCTAATGAGTGTTGTTGGGATGTTTTATTCCTTTATATTTTACTGTGTCAGGACAAGAACTACTCTGAAAATAAATATGTCGTATTTTAACTATAAGATTAGTACAGGAAAAACAAACATACCTAATTTATCTTTTTTTAATTATTTACATAATTACATAGACTGTCTGACATTTCACACCCTGCACCAGGACGCTCCAGCGGACAAATAAAGTAGCTCTGACTGACTGATCAACAAATAATAAGCTTTGCTTTTCAAGTCTAGCTCTTTGAACTCCAGCCAAGTCTCCGCGATCAAAGTCTGTACTGACCGCATCTGACACAGAAGGGCAGAACTCCGGGAAGTGTTGCGTTCCCTCGGGAGATGATCCTCCTAAGCCAAGAGCAAAAGTGAAGAAAAACAGCTCGAGGGGCCAGTTTAGTGTAATTTCAAGTCCACTGCCTTTCATTTACATAGACTTTTATATTAATAATGCAGGCAGAAGACCACAGAGCAGTGAAGAGTCTGGCAGGTGTGACCAACAGGAGTGTAATGACCAGGATAAAGAGAGAGAAAAAAAAAACACTATTGACTTTTATGACTTTGAAGTCAGACCTGGAAATTGATCAACGCATGTCATTTTCAGGGAAGCTGATAAATGATGCTTTTAGTTCAAGGATACACAACTGCGTCCTTTTTACCTGCACTGAAGTATAAATGCACCATCTCTCACCAAAAAAAAAAAAAAAAAAAACACCATATGATGATAAGAAACACTACTACAAAATGACTATATTAATTAAAAGACTGAGTGCAGGATATCTTGTGTGTACATATAAAATATAGCCTAATAAGGCAAATATAAAAATCTGTTAAATATTGTAACCTTATCATCAACACTTCATGTGATGTGCACCTTCACTGCTGTTTAATTGATGTTTATTGTGTAGGTTATAGCACAGCGCTGTGCGTGTACAAATCTGTTATGCCCTGCGCAGCACATCATCAATAAGTGAAGGCACTTTAGAGTGATGTCACATCTGGTAAACAAGTTTGTCCTCGATTCCTCCTGACCTTGTTTGCTTCTTTTGCATCCTCAGACAGAGGAACTAAGAAACGAGGAAGTGAAGCCAGGACAGGAACCAGGCAGGGGGTGGGGGTGGGGGGCTGTTTAAAGAAATTAGAAACACTCTGTGTCTCTGGTACTGCTGATAAGAAAACATAAGCATAGCAGCATTCAGACCCGCACTCCACTTAATAATCCTTAACACCTATCTCTACACGCACCATTCTTCCTTTTAACCGGGACTTAATATTCCTTTACCTCCTACAGAGGAAACCACCACCGGAGCAGCTTTTAGTAGCACATAAAAACACTTTGTGACTGTGATCACAAAAAATTACAGATGGGCCAAAATAAATAATATTTTTGCCTGAAACAGTGTGATTAAATGCCATGAATTTATTATCATAAAAAAAATAAATTATTGTATTATAATTTAATTATTATTAATTAATTTAAAAAACTTTTAAAATTACAAATAATAAGTCATTATCAGTAACAAGTTAAGCAAAACTGAGCTTAAGTAAACCTGTAACCTCTTGCTGTCCAAATTTTATATACAAACTGCAGAATTGTGTTGTGGTGTAATGCAAATGATTCAGCAACCCATTACATTACACTATTTTTACACTAAGTCTTCACACTAGTGCTGTTACACTATTAGGATTGACCCTCCTGTCTGGACTACTTGACTATTTTCTTCTATCATAGCTTTGGATTTTCTCATCTGATGGAAACATGGTTTTGGCAAACTAAGGGAAAGTGTTGTGATATTATAAGGTTCTCTAAATCAGTCCAACACAAAATGTGCTTATCTTGCATAAAAACGTGTATCTTTCCATGTGAGTGAGGTTTATTCAGTGTAAATTCTAAAAAGCAATTAAACTTTTTTATTATAATGACTACAGTCATCAACTATTGAAGGGTTAAATGTAAAACTGTAATCATTCATATGGGTCCAAGTCAATATTGACCACAAATATTACAGATAAAATCTTGGCGCAAAAAAACAGGTCAAGGATTGATCAAAGCACACACTGTGTAAGAGCTTTGAATAAACGGTCTACCATGTACAGTGGATATGGTGGTTGAAAGTTTGTGAACTCTTTAGAGGTTTCTATATTTTCTCATATATTTGACCTAAAATAAATGCCTGACTGTGGATCGTGAAGTCTTTTCAAAGTTCGAAGAAGGTTCAAAGTTGGTTCAAAAACTCTTCAGAAATGATTTTGTAACCTTTACCAGCCTAATGAGCTTCAACAACTCGTCTTTTGAGATCCTCAGAATACTTTTGTGTACATACCATGTGATATTTCACAAATGTGTTGTGGTATCAGACTTTGCTAGATTTCTGTACTGTAAATAAAATAGGTTGTCCAGTCAGAACTCAAATTTCACCTTCAAATCCTAAAGGTTTACTTACTTTTGCTACTAACAGATATGTAATATTGGATAATTTCCCTTAAGTAAGTAAAGGACTAAGTCTAATCTTCTTGTCTTATCTGTTTAATTTGGTTGTCTTTATCTTCTTTTAGGACATGTGTGACAATCTGATGAAGGTTCAGGTCAAATTTATGCAGACATATAGAAAATTTAGATATAGAAAAAAGGGTTCACAATCATTCAAGCACCACTGTGGATCCTGTTTTTAAGTCTACATAGTGAACAACACTTCCTTTTAGATCCACTGCAACAGGATGGATGTGTTGACTTCTTGTATTGTTAGTTTCTAAAATATAATGTGTAATGTATGACAGGGTCCATTATAAGAAACAATGCATTACCTGTAAATAGACACATTCTCAATCAGCTCGCTGGTCTCTGTGTCTGTAATGATGATCCCTTTAGGGGACACGGTGAGAGTCACCTTCCGGAATTTTTTTGCACTGGCACGAGCCTGTAAAAGTCAGAAAAAACAAGTTTAATGTTCAAATTAGTGGTAGACCGATATATCAGGCCGATATTTGTGTTCAGAAGCACCGATTTATTATTGTGAGTGATTCAGTGATATTGGGAATACTTTAGATTTTCTGTGTCAGGTGTCAGACATGTTCATTAAACCAAACAC
>JAOVVF010000034.1:2551133-2569061 GCA_028565595.1 Duopalatinus emarginatus | reverse complement strand
AAATAAATGTCTACAACAACATTTATACTAAACACCATATAGGGTGCCTAAGACTTTTGCACAGTACTGTATATATACAGTATCTCATTTTAATGGCACTTGTCAAAGGGTGGGATATACAGTATTAGGCACTAAGTAAACAGTCAGTTCTTGAAGTTGATGTCTTCAAAGCAGGAAAAATGTGCTTTGACAAGGTCCAAATTCTGATGGCTACACAACTAAGTCAGAGCATCTCTGTAACAGCAGGTCTTGTATGGAGTCTTCAGTAAATTGGAGGGATAATCAGACAGGATCATGAGCACACAAGGCTCAATTATGTGCATAGGGTAATGGCTAGTCTGCCTCGTACAATCCCACAGAAGGATCTGGGGCTAACGTTGTAGTGCCTGATACCACAAAACACCTTCAGAAGTCTTGAGAAGCTGTTTAAGCAGGCGGTTTTAATGTTCTGGCTGAACCATATGTTACTGTTTACTCTAGTTACTAAGCTGTGCACTGTGGCTGTTTATTTATTACATGACAATCCATTGACTATTCACTCCTGTACAATATCTACATATAATATCTAGGACTAAGGACTAACCAGCCACACAGTTACTAATCCCTGGGCTAAGCTCGTTTGCCGACAACTTGGACTTTTTGCATACGTTATATCTATTACATTTCTTTATTTTAAGCATGCATATCAGATACACTAAGTTATATTTGTGCATGCTTTGAATTACATTATCAAATATCAAATTCTTTTTAGTCTGGGTACTTTTACAGATTTGCTCTAGTGTAAATACAGTCGAGACACAAATACCAGGTGTGAACGGAAGCCTGAGCAACTGACATATGTTTTCAGTAGCTCTAATTAAACAGATACATACCCTGCGGCCCATGTATATCGGGATGCCCACGATAATGACGGGTATGGCGATCCCTGCAATCAGTGAGATCACCACTGGAGCCCCGAGCAGCATTCCCACCTGCCACAGGACCTTTCGCGTCTGTGACCACGGCTTCTTTCCCCAGAAAGTGCAGCCTGAGGGACTGTGGAAAATACAGATCGAGGACAGAAAAGGGAAAACACATTAGATACAGGTTAGACGATAACTGTCACAACTTTCTGAGTGGTAATTATGGTTATTAATGTGCTAACACTTTTGTTTCTATAGTAACAGCTCATTCATGGGCTGTTACGTTAAAAACATGTTTAACACAGAGAAATGAATAATCATCAGTGTGGTGAAGTGTTTTGTAAGGAGACATTTATTTAGCATTTATGGAAAGAATGTAAGTGTCAGTGCTATAAAGCTGTCACAGTGCTTTGACGGGAAAGGAAAGTCTTGCTGACAGAGGAGTTACACAGTAGAAGGATAATCTGTGTTATTTTTGAGAGAGTGCAAGAGATTGATAGAGAAAAAAGAGAGAGAGAGAGAGAGAGAGAGAGGGAGGGATGGAGAGGGAGAGAGAGAAAGAGAGGGAGGGAGGGAGAGGGAGAGAGAGAAAGAGAGGGAGGGGGAGGGAGAGAGGGAGAGGGAGGGATGGAGAGGGAGAGAGGGAGAGGGAGAGAGAGGGAGGGAGTGGGAGAGGTAGAGGGAGAGGGAGGGAGGGTGGTGAGAGAACTTATAACTTGTCTCTCAAGGTCCACAACATTGATTCTAACTATTTATTAACTTACTATCTAAGCTATTTGGTCTGCTGGGTTGTGAGGAAAGCTTGTGTCTATCCCAACCACTCTGGACAGGTCACCAGTCCATCACAGGGCAGACACACAGACAGATTCATATATTCACACACACATTCACACACCTAGGGCAATCTAGTATCTCCAATTTTATATCTCCAAAGACTTTAGACTGTGGGAGGAAACCAGAGCTCCTAGAGGAAACCCACAACAGGCAAAGTCCAAAAAGAAAGGACACTGACTGCCATGCAACAGAAATAAACCCAGGCCCTTCATGCTGTGAGGTGACAGCGTTGCACACTACACCACAGTCCCTGAAGTGGTATAAGCAGAACAATACACTCCACAAACAATACATAGTCCTGAACTATTCTTCTTACACTATGTACTCAGTGTTAAGAAGGGACAATCTCAGACTGTCAGACAGAGACAGAGGTAAACACATGTCAGCATACAGAACAGACCCAGGCATTCACTATTGTAGCACACAGACACGTGCACGAACACACACGTGCACACACACAAACAGGTCAACAGGGTAAGCTGGGTGTCCTTTAATAGTATTATATCATGTCAACTTCAACAGTAAGGGATCTCTTATGGGACTTCACTGGTCTTCTCCATGTAACAACTAGGACAAGACATATCTTTGTGACGAGACGCCTGCTAGATTTTAATGCTAGCTATTGTGCTGAGGCTAAAATATGAGTCTTTCTAAAATCTCTTATGTATTCATGTAATAGGCTCTAGATTAGCTGTAATGTTAGATTACAGTCAAACATGTAGATTTTGTAATATTTATGACCACTCAAGTTATTGCATGCATTCTGATATATATGTACAATGTGTATATACAGTCAGTATCTAAACATTGCTGAAGTCTTATTACTACATACATGCACTTGATTGAAACCAGGTTATGAATATTTCATCAGTGTGGAGTCAGTAAAACAGCAAGTCTTGTTCTGTTGGTAGACTAAAACGTGCACATTTATAACGGGTACAGATTGGTGGTGGCTCCTGGCATTCCATTGGACCCCTGGTACATCTACAAACATCTCTGACAGGTGCACACTATTTGTGCCTCCTTTCTGACAAGTTACACACGTTCATATTCTGCATTCATTCTGATGGGTTTGGCCTTTTTTAACAAGGCAATGCACCAATACACATGACTAAAGATGCCAAATTATGGCTATGGATTTATACTTGCATTTTTAAAGATTTGCATGAATTGGCTCCAAGCTATATCTCTGACCTACTCTGCTTCTATGCCACCACACAAGCCCTGTGACTGGTCTTAATTATTCCACACAATTGAATGAGGTTTGAAGGTGACCAGGCCTTTATTGTAGCTGCCCTAAGGCTGTAATAATATTCTGTTTTTTTTTATAAGGGAATCCCCTTCAATAGATTGCTTTCGAGTCAAATTTAAAAACTCATTCATTTTTTCATGCATTCAACTATTTCCATGATTATCCATTCAGTATTTGCTCATAGACAGGCATGTGGACAGGTGATCTACACACGGGGTATCAGAGGCAGGGCAGGGCCGGTTTTTAAAAGGTCAGACACAAACCTGGTCAAAAAACAAAAAAATCTAGGCGAATACATCAATTACTTCACAACTGAACAGAACAGGGTATAAATAACCTAAACTAAGGAACATTTACATTTACGGCATTTGGCAGACGCTCTTATCCAGAGCGACTTACAAGGTTATTGGTATTACAGGTGGGCCAACGTAGCATTAGGAGTCTTGCCCATAGACCCTTATTGGTGTAGCACAGACTGGCTGCCCAGCCCGGGAATCAAACCCAGGTCTCTCACATGTGAGCCAATGATGTTACCACTATACCACACCAACCACAGGAACGGTACGCTCAATACCATGACAGGTAAACATGGTTAACATAATAAACTGAGCACAAAACGGGTAGGAAAAACTCAGGGACTCAGGACAGGTGGGTAGGTAAAGTAATCAGGCTAGAGGTGACCATTTCGTCCTGCCACTGGGAGCTGGAAGTCCAAACACTGTTCTAATTAGTTTTAGTCAATTAGTCAGTCATCCTCTTATCTACTTAGTTTGCCAGGCTCACAGTTTGTCCAGAGCCCACCCAGAATCACTGAGCGCAGGAATACCCCCAGGACAGCACTTCAATCCATCATAGGATACCAAACACATACACCCATTCACTCACACACTTACATCAAGGGGCAATTTAGGATATTCAATTTGCCTACCACATGTGTTTTTCAGGAGGTGGAAGGAAACCGGAGCACCTGGCGAAAACCAGCACAGACACCAGGAGAACCTACTAATCTCCTCACAGACAGAGACTAGAGCGATCAAACCCCAGATCCCTAATTGTTGATTTGCTCATTGTCTCTAAATGTACTATAGAAATAAAGGTGACTTGACTAAATATTCAGTATTTTGCTTTTAAAACCCCATAATTGTGGTTCAGCAGCACTATACATTCACAGGTGTTATGTATGTATGTATGTTTATAATGATGTTACAGTGAATCTGTGACTGTATTAGTGGCAGCACCAGTGATGCAACTACGCTGTACGCTGTCTCCGATTATACTGTATATGTGACAGTGCATGTGATTGGGTTACATACCTGAGGTAGTGCACATCTGTGATCTCCTGCATACACAACCAGCAGAACTGACAGGCACAGACTGTGCAGTTCATACGGTTGCAGCTACCATCATTAGTTTTCATGATATAGGCACCACAGCGTGGACAAGCTTTAATCTCCTCGGCATCTAAAACACACACACACACACACACACACACACACATACCAGTAGTTAGGTTTACTATGGTTTAGTTCCCAAACCCTCATCTGCTCCACTTAAAAGTACATTACTTTGGTAAAAGCATCTGACAAGGTCAACATAACTTTTATTTAAATATAACTGAGAGAACATTTTAAACTACTGTGCTTGCACACAGAGGAATCTGACCTCTGAATTTAAGCTATCCATGCAGAGAAACACACACACTAGTGGGCAGTAAACACTTGCCCAAATTAGGGGACAGCCCCGGTCCATGCAGTGGAGAGCAGTTGAGGATTAGGGGCCTTGCTCAAGGGCACTTCATTCGTGTCGTTTCAGTTATGGGGATCAAACCGGTGACCTTCCAGTCACAAGGCTTATTTAATGACAAGTCCACGATTGCAAGAGATTTGGTCAGACCTTTCAGTATGTAACCCCAACATTTTTTGTGCTGTACCTCCACCAGG
Organism: Duopalatinus emarginatus; assembly: GCA_028565595.1. Lineage (NCBI taxonomy): Eukaryota > Metazoa > Chordata > Actinopteri > Siluriformes > Pimelodidae > Duopalatinus > Duopalatinus emarginatus. The sequence goes on along the minus strand of JAOVVF010000034.1, from coordinate 2,564,133 downwards.
TTCCTCACTGAAGACGTAGAGTGCTGAGGCGTCGTTGGTGCCCAGTGTGTGACGGGCACGTTGTCGTCTGGCCTGATCACAAGTCTGGTCTGGGTGCCACAGCTGACGGCAGTGGTAGCAGAACTCAGTGTCACAGCCCTCACGGCCACAGCTCAGTTTAGGGCACTCGGCACAGCCGTAGGCTATTACTGCGTAACTGTGCAAAAAAACTGTGTCACACAATTGTTTTTGTAGCCAAATATTCTGCAACATTGAGAAAAAACTTGATGTAGGCAATCCATTAAAAAGCACCAAGTTGCATTTTTTTATTGTTTTAAAAGAAGTGGCAATGGCTGGGCAGCTAACTTATATTTCAAAGTAAAATGACGCAGGATATGACTTCCTGCCATCTGTTAATTTAGTAAATCTGGAGCGTGGCTCTTGGCCGAGATTGATATTTAAAGCACAAGCAATGTGATTAAGAACTTTGCTAACATCCTGACATTAGCTACTCAGTATGCTCTAACATGATTATCAAGACTCAAAAGTTCTAGAATTTTGGACTTTTCAGAATGTATTTTGGTGTACTCGCTTCAGTAATTATCCAAAACATGTCAACAATTAATTTCATTCATTTAAACAATATGGCTTCTGTTATTATATATTGTACTAAATCATTGCTGGGCGAGTGATGGTCTACTGAAACAGCTGTAACTTAAAACTGCTTGAATGGATTCACAACAGTTCTGAGGAAGACTTGGGCATGTCATCTATTGACTAGGGGTTTCAGATTCATCTCAAATTTGATAGACTACAACAATGACCTAATCTATATGGCTACTTCTAATCATGACTAGATTACTTAACAAAAAATGGCCACCATCAGCTGATCAGTTTTCAGCCTGCATTTTACAGGGTTTGCACTGAGCTATTGTCAAGAGCAATCAAAAGCATATTCATCTGTGGTTTATCTCTGGTATCTATGTCTAACTTGACAAGAACAGGCCACTGGAAGCTCACTTTGTAAAGGCTGCTTAGATCCCACAGATGGCTATATTTCTGATTGAAACAGTTAGTGATTTGTAAACATGGCTAATAATTGGTAGGTCCCTCACAGGGTATGGATTTCCACAGCATGTTGCATAGCAGCCCAGATGTGTTCAATAATGTTGAGATCTGGTTAATGAGGTCGGAATGGCAAAAACCACAAACTCACTTGTGTTCCTCTAACCATAATTTGGCATCTCTAGATGTGTATGGCAGTGCATTTTCCAGTTTGGGGGGTGAATTGGGAGGCATACATAGTGTTCACCTGTCAGATTTTTGTAGGCATACTAGGGGTCCAGTGCCAACTAAACAAACCCCATACCATTAATTTAGCCAGCACCAATCTGTACTAGATTTTCTGGCACCCCAGTATAATAAGGGCAGGAGACTTACAATATATAAAAATCAACCTATTAGGCCTCTTGTTGCTGAGAGGAAATCCAACCCTAGCCTCTAAAGCTATGCATAATGTAACAGTGAGAAACAAACCCTATTATTGAGGCTTGCATGATTTAAAAAGTAGACAAGACTTCAAATGGTAAAAATCTCACCATAAAACCATTTCATCTTGAGGAATAACAAGATATGTCAAAATGTTAATAAATTCTTCTGTGTATGCAAATATTTTTTTCAGTACTATCAATATGCACTTTTTATTGCATTGGTGACCAGGGAGATAGTTAATTTGCCTCTAAGGTGGCTTATTGTCCTCTTAGGATTATAAAAAGGCCTTGTTATACTGATAGGTGTCAACCTGCAGTCCGGAGCTGGGCACCAGCGTGTGTCAGGGTCGGCAGCCAGGAAACGGCGGAGCTGATATTCCTCAAACCGTTCAAGCAACGCATTGTCATCTAGGATTGCACGTACATCCGGTGGCGCTAGTGCTTCGGGACACTGTGGGCAGGCGATACCCACTCGGCTCTCCGAGATCTCAATGCGCAGGTACTGACGCAAACAGTCAGTGCACGCACGGTGTGGGCACGAGGACAGACGGGGGAAGTGGGCACGAGGCTGGCTCAGCAGGCACAGCGGACACTCCACCAGGTGCTCGAGGAGCTGCTCTTGGCTAGAGGAGGAAAGCGACACGACGCCTGTGGAGCCGCTGCTCGCACTCTCCACAGCCTGCTCAACCTCAGCTCCTTCAGTTTTAACAGAGCCTGTTTCAGGAGACTCTCCACTTCCATTTCTCTCAACATTAGGCAGCTCCTAGAGGGAAAAAAATATTACAAACCACATTTACTATCTTATTTTAATAAAGATTATGACATGTTTACTTATTTGGAATTCGTTCTTTGGGAAAAAATTAGTAAGATTTTTGTGAATAAGGTCTAATTTCTTTGGGGTTTTAGTCTGGCATCTTAAATGGCTAGTTTTATATTTGTAGCCTGTCCCTGACATTGATATCTTCATATTGTGTTGCCTTTTTCTTTGGTGAAAGACTTCCCACAATAGCACAATGTCCTGCCAATGGGAGGCAGGACCAAGAATTGAGATAAATTGACTAGTAGTGGAGAATACATTAGAAAGTTTCAATAACTTACTGATGTAGGGATAGTAGTATAGTAGTACTGTGTTGCATGCTGACACGATGACAGGGTCATATATGGTCACTGTGATTGAAAATATTGATATGAAATTGAATGACCTACTTTGTATTGGATAATCAGGGGCATTAAAGGGCATTTTATTTAGCTCTGTTTATGATGATAAAAAGACTGTTTGTAAGCACATCAGGCGTTTGTCACACAGCATCATGTGGTATGGGATGTCGGGATTAGAGGTTTTCTTTGTGTACGAGTAAATAAGCAGGATCAGGATTGTTGTATTTCTAGTCTAATCAATCAGCTGCCATGAATCAGAGCCCATCAACTACTACATTCTGCTGGATCACCATAATCTTGTTCCTGCTCATGCCCTTGCTCTCACTTATTCTAATGACATTAAAATTCCCCATGGCATTTCTGCACTGCAGCAAAAGCATACACAATTACATCACTTGCTCCCTAAAGAGACTAGGTGAAACCAGAGCATTTAGTAACTTTGTCCTGCAAGTTAGTCTGTTTTTAAAAACAGAAGAAACTGAACTCGCAGGTGTAATATAAGATTCGGCTCTCAACCCTTTACTGCACCTCATATCCCTACACACAACTTCCAGAGTCATATGTGTGTTGCCATGTAGTCATGTGGTGTGTGTGTGTGTGTGTGTGTGTGTGTGTGTGTGTGTGTGCATGTGTATTCAAGCGGAGGGGGTAAACTGTGCAGCTAAACTACTGTTACCTGGCAACAGCAAGGCGACCCTTACAATAACACTAATTAAATAAGATATCAGCGAGTGAGGAGGAAAAGCAGGCTAGTGTCAAAATTAGCAGAAAAAGTCATTTATCAGTGTTTTTTCCATGACTCCAGTCCAGTCCAAAAGAAAATGGTATTATGTGACATCAGCTATGTGATCATGTGATAAGAAAGAAATCTCTTTGTAACCACTGTAATCACACTAATGCCCTGGTAATATAAATTATATTTGGGCTTGCTTGATTTTGCCCTACGGGTGTGCAAACTTTTGAACTGTAAATGTGATATTTTATTTTTTATGTTCATTTGGGTAATTAAGCATAAATGTTAATGTTGATACAAGGTCGAGCGCCATTATTAAGTAAGGGGGTGAAATTTAATTCTTTTTTAATGGAAGTCTATTACACGGTTGGGTTTCTGTTTATAGAGTACCAGGTCAGAGATAATAGACAACGCAGGGTTTAAATACCTGAACTGAAACGTGGCTTAACTAAACACAGGTGAGCGTAATCTTTATCAAAAACACAAAATGGGTAGGAAACACAAAGTCAATATGTGGAGTGCTGGGAAAGAGTAGGGTGCGGAGTAACGTGGCAGGACATGGCCGTGTTGTTTGGTTGCCAGGGCTTCTGGGAAACGTGGTTATTAAGGTTAAATCCTTAATAACCACTACTGTGGAGTGTGACATCACAAGTATATCTATAAATTTAAAGTATCCTTTTTTGGCCTCTGATAAAGACTTAAATAGGCCTCAAGTAATGTGTATATACAGTATATATGACAAACATCTAAATGTCTGTACTGTCTATTTAGGATGTTTCATCATTGTCTATGATCTAATAAGGCTTGTGAGATCCAGTGAGATTTTTCACTCCTGTGCTCAGCAGCACCTTCATGAAGCGAGAACACTCACTGCTGCAATATGACTGAATCCTGAGTCACACCTTACATCTGAACAGTTTATTCTGAACAGTATATTTTTGGTTGCTGTTTCACACAACGTACAAATTTTTATGCATCTAGTTACCAGGCGTTGTTAAACTTTTACAAACTGTGAAATAAACATTTCTACTAAATAATGATCTAGGTCCTTCAACAGTCATCTAAGCTAGCTATACGTATGTTATGTCTTTTAACGCTCACAATGTAATGCCTAGCTCATGCTACGCTCATGACACGCTACCAGCACAGCATATAACAGCTTGATTTTAATGCAAATAACATTTCAAGGTGAAAAATGTAACTTTGACTGGATATGAAAACAGAATACTGAAATTCACTGTCAGATATTTTGCACCTGTTCATTTTCAGTGCATCGTCTGGTATAAAATTGGTCTTAATGTTTGTCTTTACTAAAAATCCAGCTTTGTTTGCATTTATTTTATCATCTCTGTAAGAGGTAATGTAAAGTTCATCCGTATTTATACAACAAAATAAAAAAAAAACCAGCCCTATATTAGCAGATTTGGTTTTCCTGCAGCGTGTGTGAGAGTGAGTGAGTTACTATACCAATTCCCTTAAAGTGCTTTACATCTTAAATACTTTTACTATTATTCGACTATCAGGAAACATTTTAAATGGATCATTTAGGCACTAAAGTAGATCTATTCCACTTAATGATAATTCTTACATTCTGTGCATGCTCCAGCTCGTTGGGTGTCAGCGTAATCACCACTTCATCTCGATTCAAGGCAGTTGCAGGTTTCTCACTCTTGGGGTCTGACTTGGGCTTGCGGGTAAAGAAATTAAGGAAGCTAAAGGCCTGGGACTGCTGCTTTGGCCTTTTCATGGTAGAAAATGTGACAGTCCAACCAAACCAACATGAGCGAATCAGATCTTTTCAGTGTGTTAGATGGTACGACCCGAAGCTGAGATGCACTAAAGCATACATTGTTAGAGACTGATCCAGACATCTATAAGAGGTAATCCTACTGGAGATCATTATCCTTTAGAGAAGCCAGTAGTGTGGTCGTCTTCTTCAGCCACAGCGAACTTATCAACCTGAAAAACATTTAAAAGGTTGTTAATGAGTAACATTGTGACAAAAATCTTCATTAGTATAAATCCTAATTTACTGGATTTACTGGTGTTTACAATGTTTTCATGATTCTACCATCGACATATCTGAATATGACCAGGTCTCTGTAATAATATAACCAAAATATAACACTTTACAAATTATTTAAACTGTAATGACAATTAGTTATAAATAGTGACAATGTAATAGTGTCTAGTCGGTCACTAAACAGGCAATAACCTACATTTAGAGTAGGTATTAGATTTTGTATATTTGTACTATTTATCGCCAGAAAATTATGACTGTGTAAAACACTAGATGGTTACATTTCTTAATCTGAACCCTCACTGGGAGACAGAAGCTAATCTTTGATTTGGTTTAATTGGGGGCTACTCTATACACTTTACATGCATAAGTGAGCTTTGGGCACCCATGACCCTGTTGCTGATTCACCAGTTGCCCTTGGACACTTTTGGTAAGTAATAACCATAGCATATTGGAAACACCCACAAGTCCTGTTGTTTTAGAGATGCCCTGTCCTAGTCATCTAGACATCACAATTTGGCCCTTGTCACAGTAACTCAGATCCTTACACTTGCCCATTTTTCCTGCTTCCAACACATCAACTTCAAGATCAGACTGTTCACTTTCTGCCTAATATATGAGGTGATATTTTATTATTTATGTTGCAAAAATCTCAAATAGGAGGACATAAGAACAGCTCATGATTGTGTGAGAAGATAACAAGAAATAGTAGTCAGTACTTCCAGGTATCGTCCTGCTGACTGTAAATGATATAAGATATAAGATATAAGATTACTAGATGCGTCATATGTCTGGAGAAAGCATGTGTTAGTCTCTACTCTCCTGGGTGGGTAGCAGTCATATGGTAGATGGGAATTGTCCAGGACTAAATTATAGTCTGAATTCTACCCCATTCAAAAAACCAAAACATTAATAACGTGCCCTATGGTAGAGGCTATGAGAATTCATCACTATAGGCATGTCTATTTGACCATGACCAATGAATTAACATGCAGGTGAATTTTTATTGCATGTTGGGAAATACTATTTTATTATTATACCACAGACCCTGGTTACATGATGTGACATATTAATTGATTCTTTGACCACCATGGCAACACCGTCAAACATTTTCTATAACAGATATCTTGTCACCCTGTTGATAACAGTTTAGTTTCTAAGCCTTAATTCATGTTACCAGGTAATGACATGAAAAAAAACGAGTCATTATTGCTATGTAAATGTGCCACATTTAAAGTAGACTGGAAATATGCCACACTTTGTATTTTTTTCATATTTGGCATTTGATAGACGTCTAAACCTTTACTCTGTTGTTTTTATAACCTGGCTGTTTGACACTTTTTTTACTTAATGTTCTTAATGTTATCTTCCAAAATAGTTTGTCCACCGCTATGGGCAAGTGTGTTCATTGCCACCTAGTGTGTGTGCTCACTAGTGTATGTATTTCACATATACAGATGGGTTAAATGTGGAGGTTGAATTCCTCTGTCAAGTTTAACCAATGATACATCAATTGTAAACATCCCTACTCCCAAGATTTTCTGGTTTGAATACTGGGGAAAGCACCGATTTCAGAGGTGGGGGCATAATTGAAAAAACTGCACTGATTATGGTAGAAATTTGGGTGGAAGGGGAACGGGTGAGATGAGATATGGCGAGTGCTGCACTCTATATAATGCTATGTCAAATAGCTAGCTGGCTCCTGCTAATAAGATGATTGAATCACCATGCAGTTCATACTGGTAAATGAAAACACAGCTGGGGGCTCCACTGGCCAGCATGATTTTTTTTATTCAATAGGATCATTAATAAAGGGCATGTCAAAATCTATATTAAGACACTTAAGATGAGATATGATTTCCTTCCATTTTGTTAATGTCCTTCATGAAAAGGCACACTTATAAATGTGAGCTAGAGAGAGAAATGGAGGCAGAAGCTACAGGGAGACACTGCATCATTTAACAGCCTAATGGTAAACCAGGGAAAGGCATTCAGGGGATTTGTGGGAAATCATCTGGGAGATGTTTAAGTGCACAAATGGCAGCACCAATAATTTCCCTATACCTTTTAGCTGAACATTTAAAATCTCCACTGTCATTTGAAAAAGCATTATGTGGTTAAGTTATATATTCATATATACACCAATAAGCCAGAAGATTAAAAGTGCCAGCCTCATCAGCTCCCAAAACCGCTCTGACCCACTGAGGGATGGACTCCACAAGACCTCTGAAGGTGTGCTGTGGTGTCTCTGGCAACAGATCCTTCTGTGGACCTTCTGAGATCAGACCAGACAGGCTTGTATTTACTCCCTGTCAGTGGTACAGCATTTCTACAGATATTCTCATGCGGGTTGAATAACGATTGGATCCAGCTAAACAAACCCCTTATACCAGTATGAAGCCACCACCATACATACATCCATATATATATATATATATATATATATATATATAGTTTACAACAATAATGAACTCCACTCACTCACTGTACAGCCTGCAGCTCATTCTCCATTCTCCAGCTTTTTTTTGTTATTGTGTACTCTTCTTTTAATCATTTACATATCGATTTAGCTCATCCGTGTTTTCTTTTACTCAAGGCATTTATGTTATTTCTTGGTTTATTATATGATTTATAGTGTCACTACAATAATTTCTGTCTTACTTCAGTTTGCTTAGCAACACTGTTCAGTACAATCCTGCATGATATAATATGATGTTTGTTGAAAAGTTTTTATACGGTTCAACTGGTCAACTGAGTTTAATTCAAACCTAAATAACTCAGCAACACAGCAAAATCCCCAGTGATGAATGGGTACCAGGAGTGTTGAATTAACAAGCAGCACCCGAGGACCAGTTGGGGGTTTAGGTGCCTTGCTGAAGGGCACTTTTATCCCCAGTTATGGGGATCAAACCGGGACCTTCTGGTCCCAAGTCTGGTTTCTTAACCACAAGCCTATGGCTGCCCCCCATAAATAACTCAGATACCACATTAAAATAATGAGCCAAATATCTGAATAGCTAGATTCTGTTCATAAATTAAATGTGTTGTGGTCAGTAAAATATGTTTTATAGTTAAATGAATGCTTGATTGCAAAAACTTTGAGAACCACTGTGTTATTTATTGTGTGAAAACTTTTTATTAAGTTGGTACCAAAGATCTATAAACCTAACCACAGATGATTTATATGTATTAATTAAAATATTCTTATACAGAAAAAAGGAATTGCAGATATATTGTATTGAATACGTCTGATGGTGTGTTTTTGGAGCTCTATAACCAGATATATTCTATAAACAAGTTGCTGGGTTATGAAAACAACAATCCTCAGTCTATTGGGACTTTTCCCTCTTAGCAACATGTATTCCTTATAGTGCAAGGCAGCAGCTGAAGGATCTTTCACAAAACAATGGATTGAACATTCATGTTTTACATAAGTCACTAATCATACACCAAACTATTTCTGAATATTGTGTTGTCCATATCTGAGATAGACAGGCTGACACGGTACTTTCAGACACCACACTTTCATTGGTGATTAAGTTTTTTCACCATGTTTTAGACTGAATTACATTCTGCTGAACGGTCTACGACACGACTAACACAAGCATTAGAGACAGTTCAGTACAACAAACTCATTATTAAACTTTTATAGTGTAATTGTGCAATATCATCATTACTTACAATAGTCTTTGTCTCAGGATAAATCCCTACATCAGCCCAGTCAGGCAGTATTTATTACATAATCAGGCTCATCTATAGCACTACTCAGATTCGGTCTGCTAACAAAAGCTGATTTAAAAAAGAAATCCCAGACCATAAAGTGTGGTTTGGAAGCGGTTCTCTTTAAATGAACGGGACTGTGCATACGTCCAATGGTCTCATAATAAAAACCAGAGATACTCCAAAAGCACTTATTTACCACGAAGAAAAGAGAAAAACGATTCTTGGAAAGAGTTGTCCAACCACAAAGTCCTGAAAACACACACAGCTTTGAAAAACAGCCACACTGAAGATAAGCTTATTATTATTATTATTATTATTATTATTATTATTATTATTATTATTATTCCACTAGTCAGTCTGAGACTGAAGTCAGATGAACAGTGCATTACCCTGACCTTTATAACATCACCACACTCTTTCTGATGCAAATAAGGATGAGAGGCTCTGACTTGTCTGGTGTAAAAGCAACTATTTTAAAGACTGCTGATGAGACAGGACGCATGATTCATAACGAGGCTGTTAACTACCAGATGGACATCAGCCTTAAGACCCAGAGACATTATCTCATCACTGCAGGTTATGGCCCTATGCTGCGTCCTGGGCTGTGCTCTCATCATACAGGAGGACTGACTGACTGACTGATACTGACTTTCTCTTCTGCCACCAATCTCACACTCAGTACTGACACTAGGACTGGGGTATTACCGATACATGGACATGACAGCGCTAAAACATTTCTAACCCTTCCTCAATGTCCACAGTCATTCCATTACAGCATAGGCGCATTATTATTATTATTATTATTATTATTATTATTATTATTATTATTATTATTGCCATGATGAATGAGAGGATCTGGACCAGGCATCACAGCACTGCAGGGAGTGGCAAGGTTATTACTCTAACTACGTACTCTGCAGCCTGGTCTGATCAGATGTGACCGCTTCATCATGTCAAACACGGCCTGTTGATCATGATAAAACAGTCAGAAAAGAACAGAAATAAAAATGACGCCTGTAAAATAATCATGAATAAATCCCGCTCTGTGCCTTACCTCTCTTTATCCGCCGCGTTACCGTGTCGCTGCTCGGAACCGCTTAGCTCCGCCCACTGAAAAGCCGAGAAAAGCTCCGCCCACTGCTGTAGAACACGGCCGCTCAGCGGGAGCGCGCGCGAGAAAGACGCTGTGTGACGTGTAAGAGGAGATCCCCGTTAACCTCAGAGAGAGAGAGAGAGAGAGGGGGGGGGGGTAAAGAGAGAGGTCCATTTACATTTACCATTTACATCAGAGAGACAGAGGGAGAGAGAGCGAGAGAGCGAGGTCCCTTACCTTAGAGAGAGAGACAGAGGGGACTCTCTACCCCTACACGCACACACACACACACACACACACACACACACACACACACATATATATATATATATATATATATATATATATATTAGATTAGATTAGTGCAAAATACAGTATTACTAACATTATTTACAGATAAAGTGCAGGGAATGAGTAAGAGAGAAATATATATATATATTCAGATGTGTTTAAAATTATTCAACCCCCATTGCAGTAAAGTGTTTTAGCAAGTTTGACATTTATTTTTTTTATCTTGTTCCCATAATGTATAATAGTATTATAATAATATTTTTTCCAACAGACCAACAAATGTCCTTTTTGCGATTTCCTCATTGACAAAATGATTCAACCTCTTACAGTCACATACACATTTGTTTGTTCAACTCCCTTTTGCAGTAATAACATCCTTCAGACGGGAAATGTAGCTTGACACAAGTTTCTTGCAGTGATCAACAGGTGTCTTGGCCCATTCCTCATAGGCAGTTCATTGACATTCTTGGGCTTGCATGCTGTAACTGCCTCCTTTAAGTCCCACCAGATATTTTTTTATGGGATATAAGTCGGGACTTCCAGCCCTTTGTCTGCAACCAAAGTTGCAGCCCTTGTTCTTTTCTGTATAAGCCTCATTCTTCCTCCTCCAGACATATCATTGAGCCATAGGCCCAAAACGTTTCAAAGTATCCCAAAACCTTTATGAAGATTTTTGGCATACTGGAGTTTACTCTTCTTGTGCTTGGAAGTCAGTGGAGGGGTGCACCTAGGAGTTCTGGCACGGAGGCCTTCATCTCGCAATGTGTGCCTTATTGTCTGGGCCGAAACCTGAGTACCTCCCTCTGACAAGTCCTGTCGCAGTTCCTCAGTTGTCAGCCTGGGATTTTTCGCCACCTTTCGTTTCTGGTACCGAACAGCAGTCGCAGAGAGCATCCTCTTTCTACCACGTCCAGGTAGCGTTTTCACTGTGCCTTTAGCTTTAAACTTGTGAATTATGCTTTCAGTTGTGTTTCTTGAAATTACCTCCTTTCTTTACTTCTTTGACCATTCCCTGGACACTGCTTGAGAATACATAATAATAATAATAATAATAATAATAATAATAATAATAATAATAATAATAATAATAATAATAACAACAACAATAATAAAACAACAACAACAATAATAAAACAACAACAAGAACAACAACAACAACAACAACAACAATAACTACACAATAAATAAATAAATAAATAAATAAATAAATCGTTGGTATTGTTAGGCTAGAAGAAAAAGAAGAAGAATAAAAAAAAGAAATAGAAGAACAAGAACAACATCAGTAGTGTTTCATATTTTAGCACCCACAGCTGTTCTTGTAAAATAATATTATTATTTATTTGTTTATTTGCGTTTTCTGTTTGATTTTTTTCCTGTTTGCAGTCTCCACTGAAAAAGACTACAAATCCCAGTGGCCAGAGAACTACATTCTTACGTAACTTCCGGAAGCGGATACACGTACAATTCCGGAAGAAAATGTATACAATGGCAATCTAGAAATCAATTAACTTATGAAAAAAGACCATTAATTGCCTTTCTTCGTGGCTGACGTGATATGGCATGGCGGACAGCTCATAAAACCGTCCTCTGACACAGCGCCGTTTTACTCGCACACGAAGCGTTATCTGACGTCTACAGGAGAAACAGAAGGTATAAATATTGATGAAATCATGTTAGCATGTTACAGCTAGCTCAATATTCATGTACATATTTAGATGAAGGTGTAGGAATATCTGATCAGATCTGGGGCTGGCTGGCTTTGTGCTTCTCTTACTGTCCGGTAATAAGATCTTTATATTGTGTTAAATGTGTAGTTTAAAAAAAAAAAAAAGTAAAATTAGATTTCAAAATGTGGATAATGTTAAGCTAGTGATAATGTGCCTCCTGTAGGTGAGGAGTTTTAATATTCTGTGACATTGTTAGCTTAATAAGCTAACAGTCTGACAGCGGCTGCCATGGAGATAGTGTTGTACTGTGCTTCTGACTCTCTGTGTGTGTGTGTGTGTGTGTGTGTGTGTGTGTTATGTGATAATGTCGACCTTGTGGGGACATATGGCAGGTCCCCATAAGGAAGGTGTTTATGGTGTTATGTTCTGTAATTGTAATTAAGAGAGCCAAAAAGCTTTAGGTTAAGGTATATTATTAATTAAGTGCATTAATAATTAATGAAGGTCCTCACAAGAATAGCAAGACAAAAGTGTGTGTGTGTGTGTGTGTGTGTGTGTGTGTGTGTGCGCGCGCGCGCGTGTGTGTGAGACAACCGCAGTGCTTAATGAAATTGCTGCCCTGTGTGTGTGTGTGTGTGTGTGTGTGTGTGTGTGTGTTTTAGGAAGAATGAGCTGATTGTAGTGGGCTTGTGGTAGAGGCTACAAATCAAGAAAGGCTGGCTGGAAGATGCCAAGAAGGAAACAACAGAATCCACAACCTGTAAAGTGTAAGTGTTTCCATTTATTTATATATACATATATATACACACATGTGTGTGTATATATGTATATATGTGTGTGTGTAGA
>JAOVVF010000034.1:2529238-2551033 GCA_028565595.1 Duopalatinus emarginatus | reverse complement strand
TATTAAGTCTTTTACTTAAAAAAAAACCCATCATCTTTGTCTTTGTAGGCAGTAATATAAGTATTGTATTTGTTTGTTTATGTTTATTTTACTGCTAGTTATTAGCTATATTATATTTTACAAAATGCATACCTACCTAGATATGCCTATCCGGAAAGACACCAACAACTGGAACCAAATTCCTTGTGTGTGTAAACATATCTTTTTGACATATCTGATTCTGATTTCTATATTGTATTATAGAAATGTCCTCAAGTATTGTGGTATTATATATTTGTCATGTGGGGCACCTCTTATATATCCCAATAGATGTCAAAAGTTGTAAAGTACAGATGACTACAAAAATATTGGAGTTCTGTTTTTAATATTTGAATAGAAAATGCCAGAAATGTGCAGTAACCAGTAATAAGTCAGTACAAGGTGTGCTGACACACTAGTCCAAGGTAGAGTTTATCCATTATAATAAAATTAGACATTAATTTGTACTGTATATTGAAATTAGTTCATACATTATAATGAAATTATTGAAAGTAATCTGTTATTTAATAGAACAGAAAGCCTTTACTGACATACAAACATTTTACTGTAACATTTTTTTGATAAAGTAATGTTTGGAAAATGTTTTTAAAATGTTTTTGTACAGACTAAGTAATTCAGAATTCATAAAATAAGTATCTTTAACAAATTATGTACTGAAGACTGACTTTTGTACAGTTTACAGATACGTTATACTTATTTAAAGTTCTGTTTATGTTTAGAAATGTATAAATTGTATCAGTATAAATGTAGTTTGAATATTTAAAGTTAAATATTCGTTTTTCATGTTTCTTCAGTATTATTATTGTTTATTATTTTTTATTATATATATCATTATATATATAGTTTATTATTATGGTTTTGTATAAAAAAAATTTTTACTTTTAGAAATAACAAGCCTGTATTTGCATTTCATAAAATGTTTTTATTAGTGTTTTATCAGGTACATCTGACATTTTCTCTGGTACGCTATGCCATATCCAGCAGATGGCAGCAAAATGTTAGCTCATAAAAGTGGAAAAGAGCCCTTGAATTAAACTGTTGACCTTCTCAAGCTTCTTTGTGTAATTATTCAAGCTGTGCAGTTAGATCTAAACAGTTCTTCCAGTCTAAGTCCTGGAAGTGGAAAACATATTATCCTGAATGACGGTGCATGTGGCCTGGCTCATGATGTGACTACTGTTTGTATCATTGTGGGTAAACATGCAAGTCTGTAAATCTTCCTGTGCTGTTTTTTAGTGGATTCTGAAGATGGCATAAGCATTAATCCTGCAACAAATCTTACTTTTGAGAGTGACTTTCTTCTGGGCCAAGACCTTGAGTTCTCAGATGCTGATAACGGCAAAATCTTAGGTCTGGAGAGATTTTCAGGTGAGTAATGGACTTCGCTCCAGCAAAACAAACTGTTATATCTATAAAAGCCTGTTGTTGTTTTTTTTTTTTTTTTTTTTCTACCAGGGACTGGTTTTTAGTGTCTGTAGTGAGACAATCCTTGGTGGTAATTCTAGGTTCTGTATATCTGTATATCACTTATCAAATATCCCCTAATGCTATAATACATTTGGTGACTCTTAGAATTTTTATTTTTGTATACTGTGGAAAGTAAGGTTTTTACATTTGTGATGGTTTTTATTTTATTATTAATAATACTGAATTAGGGAGTTGAACGAAACAAATTTAAACTGTTTAGGCATTAAATGGCATTGTATTTTGCTTGTTGACACATCCAATAAGTACAATCATTTACCATGTCTTATAATGCACCTTCACTTAAGTAAATATGTAAATTTGGATGTGGTTTCAGTTTCTGTTTAAAAACCATGTTTAAAAACCAGTTTTGTTATATTCGATCCATTTATTTATTCCAAATTTAAGAAGACATTTTATGTTTAGATTACTACACTGTATTAGCATTTAGGAATAAAACAGTTTTTTGCATTTTAGTGCCCCCTTGTGGCTGATCTCAGACTTTTAACCCGAAGGGATGGGGAGGGTAGGCGGGAATAAGACATTTCCATTAATCAGTGGACATTTACCTGTAAGATTTCTGTTTGAATTGTTAAAATGAAGCAGAAAACAAACAGGCTGTCCTGAGCGACTCTTCTGATTACCCACGTCCACATGCTCTGGAGACACATTCTCTCTGTACTCTCACTATATTCACCTGTTGACCTGTTGATCTTACACACATTTAACTAACAAACTAATAGTGTTCGTGTTATTGTGGATCCTGCAGTAGTGCAGACAAGACATTTCCTCAGCTGTTAGTGGATGCTAGTGCTAAATGGACAGAAACTCAGAGCATCATATTATTTTAATACTTGCATTTCCCTTGTCTGCAGCTTGGTAATGGACATTCAGTGTTGATCCGGTTTTTTAGTAAAAGTTTGGGTAAAGTCCTGTTGTACAGACTTGGGCTGTAAAAGCAGTCATACATAGAATAAAAGTGATTTTTTCACAAACATGCTTTATCCACCAGAATCTGTCCTCTGATGCTGAGAGCAGATGGAGTGATTTGTACAATGACAGATTTGTTTAAGGTGCTGCTGAGAAAAAAAGGCACCGCATAGAGAAGGTATATATCAGATGCTGTAGGTGGAGCTATTCAAAGGGAGGGGTGGTATTATTTTAATGAGATCCTCATGTGACATCACAACAAGCACAAAATCGAATGGCCATTTTTTTATGAGCTAGGCAGCCTGGACAAAATTGACTGGGTGGCCTTGTTTCAAAGTTTGTGGGTTGTTGAGCACTCTAGATACCCAAATGAATGAAAACAAATATTAAAAACAATGTGTATTTTGCATGTTCCCTTTAAAAAAAAGTGCCTTGATTATGTCTCTATAATCTGGTGTTTATTCTTTAAACTAACAAATGCAACCAGGTCTGTGTATTTTCTGTTACACCTATAGGGTAATGTTAAATGTCTGGACACTGGATTAATTAGAGTGCTTGGAAAAGCACTCTATTGTTATTCCTCTTCCTTCTTCTTCTTCTTCTTCAGCACATTTACGCAATTAATACAGCCCGAACCGTTTAGCGTACAGACTCCGTTCAAACACCATTTCGTAGATAATAATGATGAGACCTGTGCTGTGTATTTTTGTTGTTGGTTTCTAAAATTTCCCATAGGAATGAATGGGAGAGTTTTTCGAACTGCCGTAACTTGGTCATTTTTCAAGGTACAGCCATTAAAATCAACAGGCTTTGACCCGAGACAGATTTCACTCATCTTTCTCTTTCTATCACTTTTATTTTGATTTTTCAGTTAAATGATTATTTTCTCTTGTCTAAAATTCTTATACTTCCACCAAGAAACACCATCTATTTTAACTAATTTAACATATTTTAAATGGTAGACATACTTGTCCTCTCTGAAGTCTTAAAAGATCATAAAGTTTGACATTTTATTTTTTGAGTTATGAGGACGTATTTGGGATGAGGCACCAGAAACTTCATTGACTTCAATGTTAAATTCGGGGCCTTCTGCTGTATCCACATAATGATCACAACATCAGACGATCACCAAGAGGTGATAGGTTAAGGATATTCTGAGTTGTAAGCGCAAAGTGTGCAAATAGGCGCAAACTGCTTTTCCACAAATGGCTGCATATTAACAGGAGTGAGTGACAGTTGAGACTTGAGACTCTCCTGCGTACACACACACACGCACACAAAAGGGGTGGAGTCTTACAGACAGGGGGATCTGTATATAAATATATGACAGTAGTATTTGTGCCTGTGTGTAAAAGACCATGACTTAATGGACAGGAGTTCTTCCCTCTGTCTTGACTAGCCTGTACCCCTCTCTCCAACACACACAAGCATGGACACACACACACACACACACACAGATTTTCATATTCACATGTTATAATCATTATAATTTCTGCCATCTTACATCTGTCAAATGTTTTTTTTTTAGGGCAAACTGAAATAGTTATGGCAACTCAACTTTTCTTGTACTTGCATGTATATGCTGATAAATGCCAGTCAGGGGCAGACCCAGAGATGTAGTGCACTGTGATCACTGCCCGACAGACCTTAAAAGTAGGGGAGAACTTTTAGTCTGTTTAGTCATCCCTGCAGAAGAGTTAAAAAGAAATTCAGTGTACAGGATTCAGCTCATATTGGTGAAATTGGAATGCAATGGCCATGTGATCTTGTACCCAGAAACATCTCCTGGACTTCCAAATCACAATTCTACACTGGTGATTCAATATGAGAGGTCAGAAATAGGTGCTGTCTGGCTGCGTCTGCCAAATCTCACCATCCATTTGAGACAGCCAAACATGTTGAAAAGAAGCTGTCGGCATGTTCCCAAAAACTATTAAAAGCAGCAAGATCAGTCTCAGCAAGACCCGTCACCTAACTTCTCCCACATCTTGGCTGGGTGCAGTTACCACTCCCCTGAGCCAATTTTATTATCTCTCTTCAATCAGACACTGACCACAGCTTGTTGTTATGTCTTGTTGTTATGAACAGTCTGAGCCACCAGACAAACATCAGACAGCTGATTCCACATACCACCATAATGATATCTTC
This sequence comes from Duopalatinus emarginatus, assembly GCA_028565595.1. Lineage (NCBI taxonomy): Eukaryota > Metazoa > Chordata > Actinopteri > Siluriformes > Pimelodidae > Duopalatinus > Duopalatinus emarginatus. The sequence continues at coordinate 2,546,452 of JAOVVF010000034.1, read as the reverse complement.
CACACTTTGGGGTAATGATTACTACCTTGAGCAATGGCTATAATTCTGGGTGAATTTAACCTCATGTCAGTGAACTGTGTGACCTGCTTTGAAACTCTTTTGTGTTCACTGTGAGTCTAAACACCACAGCCTATGAGAGGAGGGTGGATGTGTTCCAGATGGCTGATTCATGGTGTAGGCACCAGGAGCCAGGTGTCCAAATATGGCAGTTTCATCAGAGGACACAAATCCGCTTGCAAACATGTATGGTGTCGGAAAGAGGCCGAAGGACAGGACTTTGAATTAAAATGTTATAAAAGCATTAATATAAGGAGTGTGCAGGTAAGTGTGGATGTGAACCATTCCAGTGGCTGCATGGCTTCCCCAAACAACTGGGGGCTAGCTGTATTTACCCCCAAGCATTTAGCCCCGTTTAGACAAGGACAATTGGGGTCAGTCGGACAGTAAATTGGAGGAAATGTCCCTCTTACCTAAAGAGCAGATGGGCCCCCTGTTAGCATTAAAAAACAGAACTAGGGTGTGGTGTGGTGTCCAAGGAAGTGACTAAAAAATTTAGCTAAGCTAGTTCGTTAATTTAGAAATCTTTACCCACTGTCTATCAAGTGCTTCTGTGGCTGCCCCAAAAAGCGACCTCATGTTTGACAGGGCCGATTTGCACACGGCCAGGTAAAGCGGTTGCCCCTTAACTGGTGTAATTAATCCAGTGCTAGCAACAGAATACTAAGCTATAACCAGTGTACTGGCATCAGTGACAGACAAGCCAAACACGACCTACACATTATTCTTCATATTGGCTGAAGCACATGCCATGGTGCCCAGACACGGTTTATCTGAAGTCTTGCATCCTGGGACAGCAAACCCTGCCATCACAGGTGCAGTTAGATAAGTGCATCGTGTTTAGCATTTCATTCAGTAAACCGTCCAACTTTCTGTTAAGGGACAAGGAAAATGACTGAACACGACGCCAGGCAGAAGGCATTGTAGTGCACCAACCTTCAAGTTACACTGCCTTAGCTCCTGAGTCATTGCAGTTGATTCTTTCAGATGACTCACGCAGAGTGACTCAGGTGCTTTTTGTCTGTCGCCAGTGGGCCTGGGCATTTGCAACACCAGAATCAAGATCTGTCAGCTGAGAGACCTGCCTTACAGTGCTCGTAATGTAAAAGGAAACAAGTTGCACGCTCCAAGCTAAATATGTATAAACGTGTACCAGTCTCCAGATTTGGAAGGTGGTTACAGACAGCTGCTATGTAAATAACACCATGATGTGTTAATAAATGTAAGAAGTTGAAATGGACTTGTGTATAGTGACGGTGATTATAGTGGTTTATAATGTCATAACAGTTTAGCCTTGGCATGTGTGCACATGTGAATAGTCTGGTGTTGGACAGCACGCCTGGTTATTAGTTGCGTGACACAGATGTATATCTCAGAAATGTATTAATCACCCTGTAATGGACTGATCGTGGGAAAGGGGGAATAATAATAATGTAATAATACAACCAGGACTGATACATACACCCGAATATATACACGTGTGTGCGTGTGCGTGTGTGTGAAAAGTCAGGACACGTTTTATTTCAGAAACAAAAGGTAAATTGACATAGCTGAAAACCTAACAAGTAATAGGTAAGGGATTATGTCTTTTAGGCTGTGTTTGGAACATAGGCAAGTTTCTCCAATGGGAAGGTAGTTATGTGTCCTGTCATTTTTGACTCTCCCTGTATATACACTAAGTACAATATAATTGTCATTTTCTATTTTGCGTTGTTGTCTATAACTCTGCCCTGTTGCCTTGCAATAGACATGAGAATGCATACATCATTAATGTAAATATCACTTGTTATTTATTACCATGGGGAAAAAATAGAGATCTTCTACATCGAAACAGACTGATGGTTATTGACCCCCCCCCGGATCAGAAATCAGGTTTATAACAATTTATAAGTATTTTATAAGCAAAATTAGGGCTAATAATAACATATCTGCCAGTACCTGGACCTGTGGCTTAGCTGTCATGGGTAATAATTATTTTAAAAAAGTCAATAAATCAACACCACTTTCATAACATCAGAAAGGAAAGCCTTTCTAAGAGTATCTCCAAATGCAGTAACTAAATATTACAGAGCATCATCAGAAACAGGCATCAAGCTTTTTGCTCATGCACACAATGTACATGTTTGGTGTTTGGGTTTTGCCCAACTGTGCAGTAAAACATACACACACTAGTAAACACACACTGGGGGCAGTAAGCACACGTGTCCAGAGAAGTGGCGAACCCTGTCGACAGTGCCTGGGGAGGAGCTGGGGGTTAGGTGCCTCACTTACAAGCTGCCTCATATATAAATGATGAAATCTCAGTCTTCAGATACTGTGGTCTAAAAATATAATAATATAAAAATATAAAGGAATTAAAAAAAAAAAACAATTATGTGTGTGTTTGTGTGTGTGTGTGATAAACTGATGGTAAACATTAGGTTCCTCTTTAGGTTCTTCATTTTTCCTGCCATTGTTTTTTATTAAAAGCATGAGGGAGTGTGAGAGATGCTATCAAAAGCTTAATGATGATGACATGGAAAGATGATGATGATGATGATAATGATGATAAAGGCACAGAGAAATGATGATGATGATGATGATTAGATTTCTAGGGTTTTGACCTACCGTTCAACCCCCAGTGGTATCTTTCGGAGATGGTGCGGTGATGGGGAGGTCAGACTGGCTAACGTTTTTGCTTTCTTATTTTTTGCCACATGCTTTCCTGCGGAAAATATCGTAAATTTAATGTCAGGGTTTAGACGGCAGAATGCGTTAGAGGGGGGGAAAAATACTTATTTTCATGCAGAGCTGAAAGAGTGCAGCGTTCTGTCAGAGCGTGCAGTCTGCAAATGGCAAATCAGAAAAGAAGCAGTGTGCTGCCATTATAAGGGTCATCAAGACAGCCATCATCATCAAGGACACCATTACAGGAAGGCATTTATACATCATCATCATCATCATCATCATCATCATCATCATCTCGTCTCTGTGCCTTTATCATCATCATCATCATCATCATCATCATCAACCCCTCATCATCATGATCAGCACAGCCATTATAGTCATCATCATTATCATTAGGCTGGGTAATCATCCACCGAGGGTTTCTTGCAAGCCCAATATAAAGGCCGACTCAGGATCTCACACTCATTTCCTCCGTGTGTGAGGAGAGAGAAGGAGAGAGAGCCATGTTCTAGGCAGGCAGCATGCTCTGTGCTTTCAGTATTTATTTTTGATCAGGACACTGGGACGTCTTTTACCTGTGTGAGTATTAGACAATGGTGTTTTGTCTGTATGTATTTGGGAGTTTTATTATTTATTTATTTTTAGGTTGACTATTGAGCAGTTGTATGTGTTTTGTATAAGAAATACTTTTATACCCTATTCTTATTCATCAATTCAAGTGTATTTGAGCTTTTATAGAACACACTTTCACTTTACTGACACGTCCCGTTTGTTGTTGTTATCTGATCCCATACAGCTAATATCAGTCTGCCTAGTTTCCAACTGGGTGACGAAGAGAGCTCCTCCTTCAGCCACCTCAGCATGGAGAGTGAAACTCACGACCTCCGGACTGAGAACGAGCGAGAGGGCGTGAGACCTGAGCCTGCCTTCCCCCTTTACGTCTCCTGTAGGGGCTGCGATCAGCTCCTCGATGATCAGCACTCATGCCTGCGCTGCTCTAAACGGGATGGAACCAGCATAGGGGACAGGAGCGTCCACCTCGGAGCACAACCTGCACACAAGGGACCAGATGGAGAGGGAGCCGGACCCGAGAACGGCCAGCAGAAGCTGAACTCCTGTCCGCTGTGCGGCTTCTCGTCGCGTTACACCAACCACGTGAAGAGGCACATGAAGACGCACAACGGCGAGAAGCCGTACCGCTGCTCGCTGTGCTCCTACGCCTCCGCCCAGCTGGTCAACCTGCAGCGCCATTTACGTATCCATACAGGAGAAAAACCCTACAAGTGTGAGCACTGCACATTCGCCTGCAGTTCCCTGGGCAACCTGAAGAGGCACCAGCGCATGCACACAGTTGCAGGTCCGATTCTGAATACACAACAGCGAATGCACGCTGCCATAAACATAGGGCAAGGTACACATCAGAGTATGCAGACGATTGCAAGTCCCACACAGAACCCTGCACAGCGGATGATGAGCGGCCTCGGCCTTCGAGGTCCTGTTGGATGTCCAAGCCTGAAAGAGGACACGCCTCGGGCCTCGAGGGAAGGTGAGAGTTTATTTTTCTTTTTTCAAGCAGTATCTCCCAGAAATGAGTTCACATATTCAAATAATTCAAAATTGTATCAAGTTGAACAGTTGGTATTTGTTTTTGTGTAAAATTAAAAAAACTAACAATTTAGATTTATTTTATTAAAAATACAGGCTTCACATTAGGAACTAAATGCACCAAAGGTCAGTCCACTTTACTTTATTGTTTAAATATTTAGCGTGTTCACCTTTTTTTTTTTTTTTTTTTGGACGACGGACTCAATCCTCCTCAGCATGGAAGTCAGGTGACATACTTGACCACTTTTCTTGCTGGAATATTCCTCTGGTAGTCATCTTATCAGTCAGTGTTTTGGAATATTCACAGGCATTCATTGAGGCATTTATAAATGTCATCTCACCAACACGTGTAGCACCCATGCAGCCATAACATCACACTCACACCTCCATGCTTCACTGTTAGGACTATGTGTTTACTGTGGCAGTCCTGACCAGGTTCACGTCAGACATGTTGGACTCCATAAAAGCCCAACAAATTTATCTTGATCTCATCTGACCAAAAAAAGTGCTCCAAGTATTTATTAGGCTTCTTTTAATGTTCTTTAGCAAAGTTTATTTTTGTTTTGTGCTCAGAAGGGGTCCAACATATTTCACCTGATGTGAATCCAATAGAACACCTTTGGGGCATTTTAAAGAGAAAGGTAGAGCAACACTACCAGTCCAGCAAAAATCAGCAAAAAATAGTCTCTGAAGAAAATCTCCAGAAATTTGTAATTTCCATGCTGAGAAGGACTGAGTCTATCATCATAAAATAAAGGTGAATGCTATATATTTTAAAAATAAAAGATTTGAATCTCAGTAATGACAGGTGGACTGACTTTTGTTCCTAGAGTGTGACCTATATTGTTAATATATTAAATCTAAATAGTTACAGTTTTGAATTATTTGACATTTAAGCGATTTGTAGAGGTAAGGTGAGGTGGGTAGATGAGGTAAGGGTTCCGTGTAGAAGGTAGGAGAGGTCACGGTTCAAAATAAAGTCGTGTATTTGATTATAGATTCGATTAAATACTCAGGGGATTTAGTTCATATCAGATGACCTCCATTGTTTTAGATTGAAACTGGCACGTGTGCACTCAGACCCTCCATAAGGGGGACCCATAAGTATGTGAATGTGTTTTTGTGGCAGTTTTAATTCATATTTAATACAAAGATTAATCTGATATGTGACCTCCACCATCATGACTACTTATGGTTAAATAAATAAATAAATAAATAAATGGGTGATTTAGGGGATTCAAGAAATATGCCATGTTACTACATACCCGGTCTGTAGCCTATAAAACGAATACAGTGGGTATGAACTGTAACACCTTCCCCTGTACTGCACTTGTCTACAACCTCACTGATACTGGGATGCTAATATAAGATATAAATGCTGTTAATAAATTACATTTTTGTCCTTTTTACTTCTAAACTGCTCATTTTGCTTTATTGCCATTTTCAGTGCTTCAGTCCTCAGACATAAAGGGAAATTTGAGCATTGGCAGTGACAGCGGATATCTCAAGGCTTTCGCCAGGCTGAAGTCGGAGCAGCAGTCGTGTACCCGAGCGCAGCCTGGCGTCCTGCCTCCTCTGCTCTTCCCTTTCACGTGCAGGCTGTGCGGCCTGGTACTGGATGGTGAGGATGGCTCGTCAGCACAGATCTGTGCCAAGTGCACCCTGGATATGCTGACTAAAGACGCGGCGGGCAGCGTGAGCGAACGGGGACACCGAGGGGACAGGGTCTACACCTGTGCTGCCTGCCCGTTTCTCACTCACTACCCCAACCACCTGGCCCGGCACATGAAGACGCACAGCGGCGAGAAGCCCTACAAGTGTCCGCAGTGCCCGTACGCCTCGGCGCACTTCGACAACCTGAAGCGGCACCACCGCGTGCACACGGGGGAAAAGCCCTACAAGTGCCACCTGTGCGACTACGCCTGCGGCAATTTGGCCAACCTGAAGCGGCACCAGCGGGTTCACTCGGGCGCCAAACCTTTCCAGTGCAGCGTGTGCAGCTACAGCTGCAACCAGAGCATGAACCTGAAGAGGCACATGCTGCGACACACAGGCGAGAAGCCGCACAAGTGCCATTCGTGCACGTACACCACAGGCCACTGGGACAACTACAAGCGGCACCAGAAGAAACACGTCGGAGGACCAGACGAGTGGGATAAAGTGCCTCTGCCTGCCAACGAAGAAGAGGCAGAGATCGAGGAGGAGGAGGAAGAGGAGGAGGTGTAGCCTAGCAACAGGAGGAGCACTAATTGAAGGATGATAAGATTATTTAAAATTGAGATTTGTTACAGTACCAGCATAAGCTTAGTTCTTGTTTAGTTTTGGGGGGGTTTATTTTCCCCTGTGTGTCCTTTTGTTTCTGGATTAGGGTTAAGCTGCTAAACAGACTTGTGCACAAGATTGAAAAACTGTTTTCATTACCTTTGAATAGGTAATTCAAGACTCTGGATCAGAGTGCCCTTGCTTCGTCAAGTGCCATACAGACACGTCGAAATGCTACCTAGATGAAAAACTTTCTCCTTTCGTTGTATATCTTGCACGGATGTTCATCGAACCTGCAGTGCCACACAGAGCTGAACGTTCTTACTGGCTGAACCTTCTGTGGTTTCTCTGAGGCCTTTGCTGCTCCACTGGATAGTTCTAAACCTTCACTACATCCCTTTACAGTGCCAAAACCGAGTCCTAACCACTGCAGCTTTCGCAACTTCAATCGTCATTTGATTTTACTAGCGACAGTGTTGGCCCTTGGTTGTATGTCTCAACTGTGAAATGTCGTCTGATGATAAATTAGTGCGTAGTAAGCATTAGGATGTCAATGATTTATGTCCAGCACTTATTTTTGTACGTGTTTTGTTCGTTCAATAAGAATGTTCGGCATGCATTTGCCACCAGTGGCATTAACTTAAAGAAAAGGGACCAGGAATTTCATATGCAGTTTATAACCTTCAGGTTGCCAAGAAATGATTGAGATGGATTCCCTTTGATGTGTGGTGCTTAAGTGCTCTATTGTAATTATGCAGTCGTTTCATAATTGCCTTAAATATCCTGGAATAAAGTACTCTGTGGTGAGGGTTGTGTACGATGACTTATGATGAGCTGATAGATGAGCAGCGGCATCAGAATGCTGAACTGCCAGATTTAGACAGTGGCTTCATTATGAAAACATACTGCTGACACCGTCTTCTTTATATCTGTCTGTCTGTCTGTGTGTGGTACAGATGAGCCTATGCAAAATACATAGCAATGCCACCTATGTACATTATCAGTCTGTGTATATAAAACGTTAGTGTTCACTGATGAGATGTTTGTACACATCTATAGATGTCTGTCTGCCTCCTTTCTGATGAGTTACACCCGTTCATGTCCTGCATTTATTCTGATGGGTTTGGCCACTTGTAAGGAGATAATGAGCCATCACACACGTCTAGACGCCAAATTATATTTAGAGGAACTGGGGACGGTTCTGCAGGATGTATGGTGTTTATTGCCTACACGTTATTTCCACAAGCTCACAGATGTCCATGTCCGGTCACATTTCTTATGCAACTGTGTGGGACCTACCAAATACTAGACTGGTGTATCAGTTTTTTTTTTTTCCTTCTGTGTATTGTGAAATTGCTACCAGAGTGTGTTGTATGTTGCTAAACAAACCTCCTTGTCATCATACATCATACATATGTGTGACTGATTTTTGAACTGATGTTATAAATACACACATCTACATACTGTTTAAAAATGTTCTCACAAAAGCCTTGTGGAAAAATATGAACCTGTCCTGGATTCATGGATGTATAAAGTGCAGCTTGTGACAGGATGTCATTATTCTGTAGGATTTCACAGAAATCCATCACCAAATCTTTTCCCTGCTTTAACACACTGAAAAGCTGTTAGTTAGGTGAATCAGTGAAGGGGATGTGTTAGAACAGGGAAAGGTGTGTGTGTGATGGGGAAATATGAAGTATATCAACACACTCAGACACACGTTTTAATCATTTCTGTCAGGTGACCTGAAATGACACACTGAAGTTGCCATGAAAGACACGACCACATGGAAATGCAGAGATTTGGCACCTACATTTATTGAAATCCATGACATTGCTTTTAGATTTTTGAAAGTACTGCTAGGCTGTGTGACATTAAGAATATACACCATTAACCCCTCGTAGATATGCTGGTGAGCGTACTGAAGTCGACACTGGAGTATTATAACGAGTCAGAAAACACATTCACTCTTTACAACAGCTGATTGAGATGAGAACGAGCTCTTCAGTCGTCATGATCCAGACAAAACTCAGTCATCTTCAGCCTCAGATCTCAGGCTGGATTTTCAGGTAAACACGGCTTCATGAAGCCTCTCGTTTGTTCAGAATGATAAGTTTGCCATGCAAAGATTAAAAAAACAACAAAAAAAAAACAAAAAACAAACAAACCAACCCACCAGCCCGAAATATTAAATGCAGCCTCTTTTTTTATCACCCACTGCTCTGAGATGAATGCTACAATATATTTTATAAAGCACAAACTGGTCTATGGTATTAAAAATAAAAATAATGGACTATGTAATGAGTAAAAAGACCACCATTGAAATTCAGACGCTGAATTTGTAAACACTGTTATTTCAAATTCTACTCAGATTTCTACAGTTCTGTAAACAGCCATACGTGTCCTTTAGTTATTTATTTATTTATTTTACACAGCTTAGATATAGTTGATCTACTGCATTTGATTATAATAGACTAATGATAATACATATTAGTAAAATGAATACTTTTTTTTTTATTTGCATGTACATTTATAAAAGTGAATACCATGATGTTTCTTTTGTGCAAAATGCTTTAGTAAACTAGAATTTTGGCATTGATGAGAAACCTTTCACAAAATCTTGGTCGGAAAGAAAGAAAAAGAAAGAAAGAAAAAAAATCTTCAACTCGGCGCACACAGTCGGGTATGGTTCAGAATGTTTTCCATGATGAATCACACCATCTGTCTGTATAATATTGTGCAAAGTCATGGGTTCAGCATGTGCAAGCGGTTCTGCCTAAACACCGACAGAACTCTCTCAATTCTGCAAGATCTCTCACCAGAGCTTACATTGACAAGGACCTAACACTGAAACGACTTTACAACAGCTTGAAATGTAAGGCGGTTAAATTACTGTAAGGCAAAGAGTTGGCAGGATTAAAAAAAAAAAAAACAACACAGAAAGAGCGAGAGAGAGAAATAATAATAAATGTCACGCCATGGCTCTTTGTATGGTGCTGCATGATCTAATGATGAAGACATTTCCATTCAAAACCCGTATAACAATTTTCTACTCACTACTTATGAAGCTGATGAGTTTGGAAAGCATTAAAAACCTCTGTTAAATAACTGCAGGTTGAAAATCTATCTGAAAGATAAATGGCAAGGATTGGCACACTGCACATGAAGGCTGTAATTCCTGATGCAGCTGATGAAACAGACTTAAACCAAAGGCTCCGTGTCTAAGTTTTATACAGCTGACTTCAGCGCTTCAGCCGACTTTCTACTTATTCAAATCAGTGTTCTCAGATCTACTTTCAGTCTAGATTTCATCATCGGCTCGAGACAGCGCGAAGCTCATTTAACGCTTAATCATTGGTTACAGCATAGAGGATGTGAAAGCACAGCTTTGAGTCTCGAGAAAAAGGAAGAAGTACTATTCAGTAGAGGTTAACTTCGGAACGTCAGAAGCTTTTCTCGCAGCCGGTGGAAGTATTTCTTTCATGGATGCAGGAAATAATCACCAAACTATGTTTGTCTAATGAGTGTGACAGAAAAAAAAAATCTGCTTTCAGTGTTTTAAACTAACGGATTCAACACTGATACATTGGCTGATGAAATGGAACGAATCTGGATCAGACTTTATGATTTTATCCCGTTCACAGACATATTTATTGCCATGATTGCATGTGATGTTAACCGATATGACACAGATCCTGACAGAAGCTAGTGGAGTCGATTGGTCTCTAAGAGGATGTCAGGGTGTGATTTACTGGCAGGTATTTTAGTAAAAGTTTGTCAGTGCATCTTTAATCATTTTGTTCGATCTGGATTTTGAGTATTTGTCGTAGGATGGGCGTTGCACACGACGTATTGTGCTCGTGCTACACCTATCATGTTGACACCTCTTCACATGCAAGACCCCTAGCCTTAATAATTTGTGGTTTGTAAGGATGTTTGGGACTACTGAAGAAATGCTGCAGTGTTAGAATCTTGCAGAATCGGACGCGTCTCCTCCGCTCGAACCTGCTCGGCTTGGCTCAGGCATCCTGTACTTCAGTCCGAGATGAGCATCACAGGTCATCGTCACCGATGCCCTCGAAGGCATAGTTTCCATGAAAATCGCTGCCGCTCAGATCGTTAGCCGAGTTTGATGCGCTGATCCCCCGTAGGGAGACAGAACTCAGCTTGGTCTAAAGCACAAAGATTACAGCATGCACGAGTTTACCACTTCAATATTACACCCAATAAAAAAAAAAAAAAAAAAAAGAGAAAAAAAAAAAAAAAAGTTAGCGGATCCACATAAACGCGCATGCTGAACTCACAGAGAGCTTGACTACTTGTTCACGATTGGCATCAGGAGAATCCTGGAGATAAAAATAAACAGTCCATGAAACCGGCCTGTGGTTTGACACGATTAAAAACCATGCTGTAATTAATAAACTTCCTTACCAGTAAAGGAGGAGATTTCACAGCTTGCTGGCTGTTGGACCGATGGATGGATCCGTTATGGCGCTTCTTCTGCATCTATTGAACATATAACATGTTAGCACAAGTGTCCCAAGGACTGCACTTTCCTGCACCAGTTCTTTTGTAACAGGGCATTAGAACAGCCACATCCTTTAAGAAACACAGAGCTTATTCTAATAGCCTAACACTGAAGTGTGTGAAGTCTATTCTGTACACTACTGAGACCTGGCTGATCACAGCTTATTACACCAACATGTGCAAGAAAACAAATGATTATTATTAAATGAATACAATAAACAGAGTGGATTAGATATCTGAGGTTGAGTAAGATCTTGAGTTTGTGAGCGTATCGGATTTCATGAGAGATTAAACAGACAAACAAGTTACATAATAAACGGAGAAACTGACCTTCTTAATGCTTCCCCCAGACTTCTTCACCATCAGTTCATCCACCATGGATTGAAGACAGATGCTCATCATGATTGCCTAAAAACATGAACCATGCAAGTAGAAAAAAAATAATAATAGTAATAATAATAAAAATAGTAAAATAATAATAGTAATAATAATAAAAATAGTAAAATAATAATAGTAATAATAATCATAGTGCTACAGTTGAAGTATTCTAAAGTTTTCCATGGCCACATGTTTAATCAACAAAGACAAACCCATGGTTATTTTAATGCCATCAAGCGCACCCAAACAAAAGTGTTCCAATAAGATAAGAGACCTATGTTATTGCAAGACATTGTCTGGAGCAAGCTAGTAGATCCCACAGAGTGAGACAGTACATACATGATGAAGGATACAAATAAAGACATGTAGGAATGCAGGTAGAAAAGAAAAACATGCTAAAATGGGAACTGAAAGTTGCCGCTAGCTGAGTATAAACTGATCAGTCAAAACATTAAAACCACAAAACCACTGACACATGAACTGAATAACACTGATTATCTTATTTCAGGTGAAGGGGGGTGGGGAGGTGGACCACTATATTGACTGCCTCAACCTTTTCCCCTGATGATGGGATGCTGAACATTGTGTTTTGTTTTCTACAAATGTACAGGACCAGTTCTTTGGTTTTCTTGTAGTTTAGAATGAGGTTGTTATGAAGACTGCAGGTTTGCACACTGACCCGTTATTGTTTGAGATCAGTGCTATAATCAGTGTTCGGTGTAATGGGGGAGGACGAATGCTTTCCCACACTTCCTTTTTGTGGTTTGTTGGTTTAAAGTCCAGAATACATCTGCATATCCTCAGTGAAAAGTCAGAGTGCACACTGTTCAAAATACAAGGAGTTTCTGGGGCTGAGGTGTGATTCTGGCCCATTCAGGTGAAGTTTGCCACCTTGTACACCTTTGCCAAAGACATGAATGTTCTAGATCCACAACCATCTTTACCAGGGTAAAGCTCGAACTAAATACGAACGAACGAAGCTTTTTGGTATTCGGTTTCATTTTGGAATGATTTATCAGACCATGTGGAAGAAATGGATGTTGGGGAATAAAATCTGAACCATTACAGCACTGTTTATAACTGGTTTGCGTTGTTAATTCCTTTAAAAATATTTAAAAAAAGAGACTTAAAACAAGCTGCTGTCTCTGGCAGACAGTCACTACACTATGTTTTTGTTCCAGTACAAAAATGATTACATCTTGATTAACGTCTCTGATTGCAATGACTATTATTTTACAATCTATGGTTTGCACTATTTTTAAACTCCATCCATTTGTCCTGGCTCGGCTTGTGTGTGTGTGTGTGTGTGTGTGTGTGTGTGTGTGTGTGTGTGTGTGTGTGTGTTGTACCTCAGGATGAGGCACTTCCCTTAAAAGGGCCGACTATAATTAAACCTAGATTAAATAAACATCTATCTAAAATAAAAAAAGCAGAGAGATGGCATCCTGACCTGTGGACTCGTGATGGTGACCCACTGCAGACGGTCTTTGCTCATCAGATACTCGAAGGCCAGCTCTAGTTTGACCTCACACTTTCCAGATGTGCAGGGATTGGCAGTGCCATTGGCCACTGGGACTTGCTACAGAGAGAGAAACAGAACCACCACCACCATCATTATTATTCCCAATCATCAACTATTAACATAGTCCTTTACATCCGAATTAGCATCAAATTCTAATTTGTTCCCAGTTAGCTGCATCATTAATCATCCTGAATCACCATCCTCATTATCTCCACTAGCAACTGCAATTTAAAGAAACAGAGAGGAACAAAAAGTGCTGCGTTTTCGTTTCCCAGAAGTGTTAGAAATTGCAAGTATCATATTTCTCAAACTCCTAACACCTCTCTATATGAGACTCTGCTCCCAAGAGATTTCTTTTTTTTTTCAGGACTCTCTGGTGAGTGGAGGCTGCTTCGTCTTCAGCTTTCCTGTGGCTAATGGAATGCCTGAGAGGAGAAAATAATATACACAATGTGTTTCCGCATCCCTTTCTAGTTCTAGCGGGAGACGAGGCTAGCTGTGTGGGAGGCCACTTTGTCTGAAAACGCTTCCTTCAAAAGACCCCGTCCTGCAATAGTTTCCGTCTGGAAACACAAGACTTGGAAAAAGAAAAACAGTTTGCGTAGACAATATCGATCCCAATCCAAACTGAAACATGCATTAAACAATGTCTAATTTGTTTCGGTGGACGAAAACAAGCCCGAGATGAGTAATGCAATCCAGAGCCAATAAGCTGGAAGCGTATTGGAAGGCAGAGGCGTTCTGTTGAAAATATAACACAGCCGTGAGGCAGAAGGATGTTTGTCTGAATACCAAGACTAAGATGGATGGATGGCAGGCTCATGTGGGCGTTTTCCTTAATGAAAGCGACTACTTCAGCTAATCAAAGTTAGCCAGTATCTATTTTAAGGCCGACTCTCCTCTCAGCTGGGCAAAAACAGAAAAATGAACAGCTCCTAAAAGGAGGCTCATTATGACTGCAGGGAAACAAAGAGCCACTTCAACACACTTCACGTCAGGGATATTTTTCTGATTGTACCATTATTATACCATCTTGAATTAACCAACATAAGCAGACATGCATTAGAGTTAAAACCTAATAACAGAGATGCCGTTTCTCCACAAACACAAAGCTTATACTGTTAAACAACCTTAGGGGTGGACACTTACAGACGAAGTGACTCGCCAGCACCTCATGCGTGTGACTTTAAAGCTGCCTTCCTTCATCTGGTTATTGGGCAGTTTGACGTGAAAGTTGAGCTCGTTGTTGCCGGCGCTGACAATGACGTGGCAACCTTTTTCGGGAAAATCCGTGACGCAGGGGTCGAACTTGATGTAGCCGAAGTACTTCAGGGTCTGAGCCAATCTGATGAACTGTGAAAGGGACATGCGTTAAAGGAAATGACAGCCACCGTCTTGGATGAGAATTCAACACTAGAAACATACGGGCTGGATAACAGATAGCTCTGGGCTCTCACCTCTTTCTTTGAGCCCTTCTCCTGCAGAGATTTCAGCTGTCTGTGCTGGTCTTTGTTGGCAAGAATCCAACCCCGCTCAATGTCAGACACCGTCTGAAGAGAGAAGACTAGTTTTACTTCAGTGGATCTAAATACTAATACGCAGTGTATGAACTCAAAATCAATAATAAGGTACAGATGTGCAGTCAGACTGAAAAGATTCCTGTTCCAAGAGCATCAATCAGAGTGTTCTCCAAAAATGATGACTTGATTCAAGGTTGAATCGAGTTTAAAGGCTTTTTTTTCTTTTTTTAAACCTTACATCTGCAGTATTTTGGGGTTTATGTTAATAAATCTCAGTCTTATATAACAAGTAATAATAGTATTGTGGCTACAGACAGAGATTTAACACCTCAGATTAAAAAAAAAAATTAATATGTTTTCAATAAGCAATGTCAGCTATAACACACCAGAAAAAAAGAGAAATGTTTCATACCGAAGAGATAAATAAAGTACCATACCTGAGCATATAACAAGTTAAGACCCACACTATCCTCCATTACATCAGCATCGTATGCAGAGTCCCAATAACTGTAGAAGAAAATAAATCAAGTTTAGTTTTACCTAAGGTTCAGGGTGAGTGGAAAAGTGCAGAGCATGACTGAACACGTATACGAAACATATACGATATATAAATCCTAGATGGAAGTGGCGACACTGAGCATGCACTAACAGTGCCAGTGAGAATGGGGAAAGCCTTAGCCACCTGGTACAGCAATGAGGATTTACAATCTGTATATACGAGCCAGTCTCGGACACCTTCCGGAGATGTGGGCTTGATTCAGTAAAACACAGACAAAGGGAAGTCCCTTCCTGTTGACCTCTGTGAAGAGTTCACAAGGTAGTGTTTTTTGTGGTAGAATATGAGTTTAGTTCTGGTATATTCTGGTTTCTTTGTGTAACCCAAATATTAGGTGGAGGATTTTATCATCTTACCCTGTATTCATTCACTAATTACTAGTAATATAATACATTATAATGTAAATAATGTACCTTTATGAGATTTAGCCCTATCAAAAAGAAACCTCTAAAACTGTGTATATTTTGATAGACCGCTTACTTTGGAACTCGAAATGAATTCTGGTGCAATTTGTTTCAGTTATGGACTTGACACAAAACAAAGGAATTAAACCAAACCAAACACAGGACGTGATAACTCAAGATATGACACCAAACTTGCCACAAGACAGCAGAGTGCACTGAAAACAAAAAATAAGGCAAAAATAAGGTAAAATTCCAATAAGTGCATTAAGCCTAATATTGTTTTGACAACTGGCTCAAAAAAATATATATCATACATGCATCATATGGCCTTTTTTGGGCTCGATTGCCAATTTTAGAGTGTGAATGCTAAGCAAAGCAGGACTGGACCAAGGGAACCGAAATTTATGTACAAATACACCTTTAAAGTCCATCCGAATTAAAGTGTAGAAGTAAAAATAAGTTGTTTTCTCTTCTCACTTCTTTAGAGTCATTAGTGCAACTTCTATAATCAAAGCTTTTTTTTTTTTTTTTTTTTTATTTAACCCTGCAAGTCTTTGGCCAGTCCATAGATTTGTTGTAGGTTGTTAACATGACTAATCAGGCCTAGTTTACTCAGACTGCAAATACAGCCAGGAAAAGTGCAGAACATCAGAACAGATCTACAGACTGCCAACAAGCTCGCAATAATGAGATGAGAACACGGCCACTATTACGATTATTAGACCGTGTTTTTTCATGTATGCTTAATAATCTAGGATAGAAATCCCAGAAAGTTGAATCAGTTCATCTGGACAAGGTTTAGTAGGAGGAACATTTCATCACTCAACCCGGCGACTGCTTCAGTCTCAGCTGGCTGTAAATTTATATTCAGCTCATATGCATAACGACCAGAACTCGCACAATGCCTAACAATGGAACTAGTGATCAGTGTCCCATGTGGATTAATAATTAATGGTCAAAGGAATTTGTATATGAAACTGATCGCTGGTTTCGTCGTTATACATATGAGATGAATATAAGGTTTGGGAAACTTACAGACAGCCGAGACTGTCTTGAATGCCTGACGAGAAGATTCTCCCACTAAACCTTCTATCCAGATGAACTGATTCAACGTTCTGGAGTTATTAGAAGGCTTTCAATCATGTTCTCTTGACATGTTTGGCTAGAACACATAAGAAATCATTAATAAATGATGCTGAAACTGTTCAGCTTTGGTCACAACTCAAACATGGATAGAAATTCAGTCACATTAAGCACTGAAAACCTGGTTGTCCAAAATGCATTAAAATTTAAAATTGTGGACATTCTTGCTTTTTAGGAGGACAGGGATTCTTTAGGGAACAGGGTGTGTGTGTGTGTGTGTGTGTGTGTGTGTGAGGACGGAGAGTATTGTGAAATGGTGTGAGGAAACGAGTATGACTATTTCACAACATAGACTATGCGTGCCAGAGGTCGAAGTGTCAGAATATCAATAATTAAACTAATATAAATATTTATCAACTACGTTAACTTACTGGTAGAGAGCAAAATAAACATTACCCTACATGGAACCTTGATTTGTGCCAGTTTTCAGTTTTCTAACGCCGTGTTATGTTTCAGAAGGAATTATTAAATAACTCCAAACTCTTCTGGATTGTGCAAGCAAGCTGAGCTGATGGAGTCAGGAAGGAAAACTGTACACTAAGTTTAAGAAGCCACAGGAAAGGAATACAGGAA
>JAOVVF010000034.1:2511135-2527563 GCA_028565595.1 Duopalatinus emarginatus | reverse complement strand
CTTATAGCTGGACCTTAAGTAAAGTTGTACATTAAAATAAAAAAATAAAACACGGAAACACACACACACACACACACGTCCACTACAGCCTCAGATTCCTGTTCTGAGTTGACAGAAGTGGAACCCAAGTGGAATCCTGCTGCTTGACGTGGACTGAGATGTTTTGTTTTTTTTTAGTTCAGCACAGTAGTAAAGAATAGTCATTTCAGCTAAAATAAAGCTTTTTCTAAATGGAGAGGAAGTTATATGTAAGCTACGGGCAGCTCAGGCAGAAGACTATAGATAGATCTAAATCAATTAGTAAATGCACTTTACTTTCATACTGCTGAGTTTGCCGGTTTGGTGGCCAAGAATAAATCTTTATAAAGTGAAGTCAAGCTAAAACTACTAAAACAAACTAAAAAAAAAAAAAAAATCTTACCCAGTGTCGTATAAAACCTCAGTCATTTAAGTGATTGTCTGTTTATGTTTATGTTTCAAAAATCATTATTACAAACAATGGGAATCTAATGACAGTGTTACAAAAAAAACAGCCTTTTATGGGTAGAAATGTCAGAACAGCTCTATTACTGTACATATTTTAACAACATGCCTCATGTTTAAATATTTTGTTTAAAAGAAGAACTCTGTGCTGAAGTAATCAGACTTGAAAACAAAATATGTGTCTTGATTATTAAGGTGAAGTACAAACGTGTTAAACAGTCAGTAATTAGGTGATGAGACAGCAGCAACGTTGTTAATGTCACACTAACACAAGCTCACTACAACGTCCCTCTCTGAAACTTGGAGAATAAACAGTTTGGTTCAGACACAAGCCTCCTGACTACTTATAAACATAGCACAAGTCCAAATCCTGCCTGTATTAAATATCATATATTGAACTTTAGAATATAAACTTTAAATTCATTTGCTGTATATTTAATGTATCATGTTCCAGTGCAATATATGGACGACAGAAAGTATTTCCTATAAAGACTTTACATAACAACATACAACTTACAACCATCAAGACTAGGCGAAGCACAGACAGACACCAAACTACATACCAGTCTAGAGCTTTCACAGATGTATATCACCAATGACGTGTATAGGTGGTGTTGCTATGTATTCTGCATAGACTTGTCTGTACCGTTTTTTTTCTGGCACGTCAGTGTATATACATACACTATAACACACACACACACACACACACACACACACACACACACACACACACACACACACAAAAACGAAGCTATGTGCAACAGCTTATTAAGCAGATAATATGTATGATAATAGGCATTGAGAAAAACTATAGTAAATATACAAAGTAACCCACTGATCACTACAGTTGCACAAAGAGGAATCTTACCTCTAGGGGGCACTGAGAATACTTGCCCGGATCAGTGGGCAGTCCCTATCTATGTTGCCCAGGCAGCTGTTGAAGGTTAGGGGCCTTGTTCAAGGGCACTTCAGTCATTTTATGTCAGTGGTGACTGAACCGATCACAACGTTGTTTCCCTAACTACAAGCTAACGGCTAACCGCTCATAATACACACAAGCATTCATTAAAAATATGTGCAAGAGAGATGTACACTGTATGTACAACAGCGTTGAGATTATCCAGCATGTAATGAGCTTTTATAAATAAACACACACCAGAGCAGCAAATGAAGGTTGTGTACTTACATGTGCAGCCTCCATTGACCCCATTCTGAACTAGGAAGAGGCTGAAATAGCCGACTAAATCATCGGGAAGTTCCAGTTTTGATGCAACTGCCTACAGAGGAGGGAAAAGGGCACAAGAAAGAATTGATCAATAATACTCAGTGTAGCTCATAATACAACACCACAGAAACATCTTGTGGGGTTTTGATACATGCCTAACAAATCTGAATCAATAGCGTGGCAAGCTGTCGGATGAGAATTGTCCAGGTTTTATAAAAGTCTTATAGAAAGGACGCGCATAAGATGAATTGATGTATAAAAACTCCATCAAGTCACTCTAGTGCATTCATCAGGTGCTAAACATTTTTCATTTTTATCCTTTTTGCTCAGAAGGTGATCTTGCCGCGTTCATCTGTAGGGTCAAGCGTGCTTTAATAGAGGACTGAGCAGGAGTGACACAGCTGGGACTCAATAACACAAGGCCACGTGGGCCAAAGCGGAGACGTGATGAGGAAGGTGCTGCATAATAAAACCCCCTGGCTCTGCAATGCATCATAGCAAGCATCAATCACAAAAGGTCAGTTCAAAGATTTTTCACACCAATACAATCAGGTTTCCCCAGACTCCTTGGTTACTAAATGGGGGAGAGTGGAAGCAGAAATCTTTAATATGACCTCTATCTGTTTTTGAAACTGGTTAAAACAGGTTTGCTGACTCAGCTCGGCAGCTAGATCAAGTCAAATCTTCCCAACTCAGCTGTATAAAAGGAACACTTTGTTGCTGAAAGTGCATCTCTTCTAGGCTTCATGCCAACCCAGAATCCCTCAATCACTACAGAAACCCTTAAATAAGCACAAACGTAACACACATGGACCGACGCAGGACATGCCTTGTGCAGGAAACAGGGCTGTAGTCTCGCGTTCAGTGTGGAATGAGATTTAGCATCCGCAGTGCAACTAAAATAATAATGTTGGAACAAACAGAGAAGCGTTATGCGTGTGAGAATGTTCAGCTGGGATCTGCACTTCCCGTTAGGATATAAAGTGAAACAGAAATGAACGAGCGCCAGTTTGAAAACATGAAACTCCGAGAAAATCTTGTTTTTCTGGAGTGTGGGTTTGGCAAGAATCGTAAGCTCTCAGCAATAAGTCCTTTTGTGTGAACAACTAATTTGGAGCACATTTTCTGTCCAAGAGACACTTTGTGGCAATGAAGTGAAACTGATGTCTGCTAGGACATTCCCAGCAGACTCTGAACTTGTCACTGTGGTTATTTATTTTAGGTTGGAATTATAAGTTTGCTTTAAAAAAAAAAAAAAGACTCCCAGATGGAATAACACAAACTTAGGATTGTTATTTCTTGCTATCAGAATGCCTCGACATAACTCTCTAGCTAAACGTCCAGCTTAAGTACTAAAATGGCAAAATAACACAAACCATCCCAGACCCCAGTTCCAAACACAGTGGTTTGTCTGCACAGCGGCTTTACCTCAAGAACATCTTCAGTCTGGTCTGACGTCAGGATGTTGACTTTGACCTTCTGGCTGTTGGATAAGTGCACTTCCAGCTGGACCTCTTCAGTGGGGATCTGTTGTGTCTCCTGTGGGAAAGAGAAAACAGCAGGTGTCTGAACAGCATGGCTTTGGAGAACTGCAGCTAACCCTCTGATGCAGATAAACCTCTTAACATTAAGGAAACATCAGATGTCTGATAAATATATAAACAGTTGGGAAGAGGATAGAGGAGAAAGAGGCTGAGGACAAAACCAGATATCGACTGCACTTCCTTCTGGCCTGGAAACGGCTTTAAATAAAGATGACATCTATGAGTAGATCAGATGCTCTAAAACGAGTTGATTTATTTTTATTTATTTATTGGTCAGTTAGATCTTACATCAAAAGAGACACACAGACACACACACCCATACAAAGACACACCTACAGACACACTCCCACTTAAAACAGATTAATTTTTATAATTAACGTCACTGTTTGAACGTGTACTAAAGGTTTGCCTATTTATTCAAGGTCAATAGCTTTTTATTTTTCCTGCACTTTCCATCCAACTCCGTTTTATTACATGTTGAATGCAACTCAAATTAGATTCAGCTTATTTACAGGCATACTAACCTACAGCCCCGCACTACATGAATTACGGATTTAAATAACCGAACCTTTTGCTGAATCCTGCAGTTTCCTGCTAATGTGGGAGGTTGTTATAAGTGTCTCTGCTCTCTGTGGACCAGATGAAATGACAAAGCAAAGCCTGACTAATCTCTCGTTCTGTTCCTCATGCAGCCCTGCTGACACGCTCAGCGAAACAAGGCCAAAACTACACTGAATAAAGCTGAGAAACCAACATGTGACCTAGAACATACAGAGGAGCACTAATGACAGGAAGAAAAATAACTCTTCAATAAATCACTCACAGAACACCTTTTATTCTTTCTCACACAAGCGCGCACACACACACACTATCAGAAATATTACAGAACAAAATGACAGGTTGTACCTGTTGAGCTTTTCTTAAAAAGCTGTTGAACATTTCACTGGCTCCCAGCAGAGGATCCTGACGCACTGCAGGAAAAAACAAAAGTGTCAAGTTCTGACAGGAACACTGTGATATTTAAACACACACACACACACACACACACACACACACACACACACAGACAGACACACAGACACACACAGACAGACACACAGAGCTTCAATGATATTCATTAACGAGTTCAACTGGTAGCAAAACACCTTAAGTTCCATAAAAATAACACACTACCTGACGAAACAGAAAATTACAACCTCAGGTTTATAATTACAAATAAAGCAATGCTACACAAATGCGTATTTGTACAATGAACAAATACACTGAAGTGCCAGAAAAACTGGTACAGACGAGCCTATGCAAAATACACAGGCTGGCGGTGGCTCTATAATGGTATGAGGTTTGTTTAGCTGGCACTCCACGGGACCTCTGGTACATCTAGAAACGTCTCTGACAGGTGAGCGCTGTGTGTGTGTGCGTGTGTGTTCATTCTGATGGGTTTCCTCGAATCATGGTGTTTGGGGTTTTGTCTTTCCCACCCAAGACACTAGATCCCAACGTTAAACACATCTGACAACAGAATTGTGTTAATTGCCTAGAGAATATATCCACACTCGTAGAGTCCATGACCTGTGGAGGACCTACCGACTGGTGTATAAGTTTTTCAGGCATTTCAGTGTATACTTCAGTGTATACTTCAGTGTATACTTCAGTGTATACTTCAGTGTATACTTCAGTGTCTAATTATTTTTTAATCAAATAAAATTCAGTTCTAAAAGAATTTATTATTCCTGAATGAGTAAAGTGATTTTAAAAAAAAAAAAATACACACTGAACTTTATGAATCACTTTCTCTAAATAGACCCTTGTGTTGGCTAGAATGAGATTTTTTCATAGCTTTGAAAGGAACCAGATTTCAGATAAACTTAAATGCCTTGTCATTTATAGCACTTTGGTCATCATTAGCCCTCAAAGGTACACAGGATAACAAACACGTAAACAAACAAACGTGTGCGCTCTGAAAAGTTTGCATGTGTGTGTGGTGGTTCATTTTCCATAACCGCTTTAAACCATGATGTAACGGTGCAAGTGGCCAGCCAAGACCAGCCTGTGTGCTCTCAGACTATGAGCAAATACGCTCAACAAGGCTTAGCTTGTTGGGCTGCATGTGCCAGGACTGAAATGGATTAGAACAAACGGCTCATGGTGCTGCCATGCTCCAGTGATTTGCCTTTACATGCAGGGAATGTCACCCCTGGCTGGCTTGAAACGAGGATTTACGTCCAACTCTTCCAGGCGGTTTAAAAGTGAGGTCGAACTACAAATGACATAGGAAAAGTATTTCTGTACAACGTTAAACCTAACACAACCATGCCGGAGAGAACGCTGAGGTTTATTGACTCATGTGGCATTAATGATCTCAAACATCAGGTTTGGCCTCTTCCAGCAAGACAACACGCCACACACACGTCTAGAGACACCACATTATGGTTAAAGGAGCACTAATCTAAGTTTGGGGTTTTGCCATTTTCCACCTAATTCACCAGAACTCAACATAATCGAACACATCCGGAATGCCACGTAACACAGAAATCCTACACCTCCGAATTCAACATAATTTTGTACCGTTCTGCAGGAAGTATAGCGTTTTCTTCGACTACAAAATATTTTCACAAGCTTGTGGAGTCCATGCCCTGAGAGGTACCTACCAAGTATTAGACTGCAGTACTTGGAAAATACATGATAAACAGGATCAGCAGAAGTTAGGGACTTTTAAAATGTCTAAACGTGTTTAGGGGATGCAATGCAACTCGTCCTACACTGGGGACGGGGATTAGTAAAACGTGTTGAACGTTATGAAACTTACCAGCTTGCATGTACTTCTCCAGCTGCTCTCTACGCTGCTCCACCTCTGCAGGAGTGAGCGTGAAGATCTTCTTTGGGGGGAAGGCAGGTACCACGTTGTTTCCATACTCTTTCTTGATCTGTCCCAAAAGAAAAACGCATTTAACTAAACGTTCATGATTGGAACCAGAACACAAAGAAACACAGGAATAAAACAAACAAAGGCAAGATTTGATCGATAAACCTCACCAAATTCATTTAATAAAGCCAAAAATCTTATCAGCTGTGTAGACAGCTTAGCCAATGTCTAAAGCTGACTCCATCCACTGGGTTCGGGGGAAATTTGTGCTTTTTGATGTAGCAACAGCCTATAATATAAAAGTACTTGAACTGAGAAACAGGAAGTACTTGAACTAAGAAACACACGAGTAGTCTGACCTTGTTGCCCTCCCTACATATGCAACATTTTCGTAAGAGATGTAGCAAGAAATGTCTCAGAAATGACACTCCCAATCTGCAACATCCCCAATTTAATGCATGAACATTCCTCTAGACAAACCATACACTTGTACACACAGCTACTGTGTATTTGCACTTGATGCAGTCCTGAGTGCTCAGCCACTGTATTATGTACTGCACCACGGCCGTGGGGATGTACACAAGCTACATAGAGGAACGACTATTAATACTACATGATGTGACTTGAAGATGAGCTACCACACCATCATCAGCACACAATACGGCATTAGTGCACCACAAATACACACACAACACAATACACACCAAAATAATGTCACTAGGCGTTACTAACCAAATGCAACAACAACAAAAAGGACTTCACACGTCCTCTAATTAAACTGAGGTAAGTCGATTTGGGGCCAAACAGAGCAAGTCGACTGCAGCCCTCCACCATGGCAACAACTAACAACCCCCTCCGTAACCAGGCCACATCATCAGACCGCACATGCCCTGTTACCTAGCAACAGCAGCAGCCAGAGCATTGAACGAACGTGGCTTCGCTTGGCAGAAACACTAAAGTTCTCTCCATTCATTAACAAATCATAGGACATCCACATGACTTGGATTTGTGCTATTCAAAAGGTCAAAGAGAGGCATGAACAAGCTCGGCTTTTTTTTTTCTTCCCGGAAATGTGATCGTAAAAATGTAATCTTAAACTGCTGTAATTATCTGGATATTATTCCTGCAAGCAGAGGGATAAAGAAAATGCTACTGTTCTATTCATCTACTAATCTACACCGGGCACAAAGTGCTTTATTACTCCATTCCTCAATCCCCTTTATTAAAGTCCCCTAAGAGTTTGTTACCTGTTCATGCAGGCCCAAGAGCTGGCTGTAGCGCACTCTGCAGTGCAGGACCCCGTTGACATGGATGTTGTAGGCCTGAGGAACAGAGAAGCAAAACGTCAGATTCTGGAGTAACACGAGGGCACAATATAGAGGTGGGTTACAAACAAAGGCTGACTTTCTGATCACATGCCATGAGAGATATTAAATGATAAGACACCGTAGGGGAAGCTCTGGTTCACAGCTTCAAGGGCGTCCTAATGGCCACAGGTTTGCCCTTTTCAGTCTACCATCTATTTAAACGCTACATGCATTATTGAAAAGACTAATCCCACTTTTATAGCTCACTAATCCATCACTGAATAGGATGGGTCCTGTCGAAAGAGTTCATGGCTTCAGGGTTTTGACTGATGATCTTTAAAGCACGATTCTGGGCTCATCCTATAATTGCAGGCTAATAATCTGCACCATCACACTCAACTATGTATTTATATATAAATATTTATATATACACAAAGCATTCTTAATGAACAAGTAGAGCGAGAGACCAACAAACTGAAACCACACCGAACATTCTGTCAAGGAGAGACTAAAACGTCCCAAAATAAAATAAGACAAAAGATAGTACTGAATCTCATCTGGCTTTAAGTTCACCTTGAACTTCAATGAATGCGTTTTTTGCAGTAAAGATAACATGAGTGATCAGGTCAAAGTTTTTAAACACCATCATCAGAAGCAAAAACACCCTGATATCTGCAGCTCATACTAGCGATAAAAGAATACTGGTACTGGTATCGGATATCTGCCCGATACTGTGTTCATGTACTCGTGCTCGCAAATGAGGCTCGGATACCTTGTGCCTAATTCACGTTGCAGCGCTAAGGAACGGACAACTCAAAATCTGCGATCTCGAATTATTCCAAAACCAGTTATGCTGACTCAAGCAAAGCAGACTGCAAACTGTGCTAGGGCGGCGTCATGTGAGGGGCAGTGCACGGCACTGAGAAAAAAAAGGACTGGTTATCTTTGTGCATCACGTAACTAATTAATACAATTAATGAATCATTGTGAATGATGTGTTTTGGTCATTACATTCATGTCAGTTAAGCAGATTCCCCGTGTCTATTCTTCTGTCACTTACCCCACGTGTTCCTCTTTACATTATAACCAGACCTCGGATCACTGTTTGATTTTGAGCGTAGACAATCCACTTCACTGACCAACTACTGACTAACTTGGTGCTTCGATTGCTTTAACTTCAGTTAACTGTAATAAAACAAGTGCAGTCCAGTGTCTCTATATTCACACACACTGAGAAGCAGGAGAGAGGGAGTAAAGGGGGGTGAAGTACTGTCTCCACTGGAAACCTGATACAGAGAGGAGAGCAGGTGAATCATGTGGACCGGGTTAATCTGTGTCAAATAGTACACTTCTAACTGTATAAACTATTACATATACACACTTCCTTTATTCCTCGGATGTGCTCATCTCTGTAACAGACCAGTATTGGGTATAGCTCTGGTAACTCTGTATAAAGAGTTCAATTATGTAAGTAAATACACATCAGGTTGATTACTAAAGTGTAACTGCACAGTCCATAGTGTGTTATCCCGCATATACTCCAGAGATTTGCTAAACATTACAATGCTGAGATAAATAATGAACGACACAGTACATTTCAACAGGTTATAGTTAGATTTAATGTTGATCATTTACTGGACAACTGAGATCCGGTTAGTGATAAATAACTGCTACCTCACCAGCATCCTCTTTCCTCTTTTTGTGATAAATGTCACTTTACATAGAAACTGTAAGTTCCTCC
This sequence comes from Duopalatinus emarginatus, assembly GCA_028565595.1. Lineage (NCBI taxonomy): Eukaryota > Metazoa > Chordata > Actinopteri > Siluriformes > Pimelodidae > Duopalatinus > Duopalatinus emarginatus. The sequence continues at coordinate 2,518,400 of JAOVVF010000034.1, read as the reverse complement.
ATCCTGAAGACTGAACTGAGCTGTGACACTTTGCAAAGTGCTGACACCAGACACACCGTCTGTAAATGGCTCCTGACACTGTCTGTTTTACATCCTTGGAGCAGCCGTAGTGCGTCTCTGAACGAGTGAATTAATACAGAGCTGTTTATGTTACAAATATAATGGACACCTTTTGACCAATCAGAGTTGAAAAAAAATTCTACACTGCGATATAAATAGTAATAAATAAATAGTGAAAATATTTTATTATATTTTCATAAAGCACACCACCTGTTTTTTTTCTAAATTAAAAAAAGAAAAGTTATTTTTTATTATTAAAATTTTTTCTTTTAGTTTATTTTTAATGTTATATTATATTATATTATTCATTTATATTATTATATATATTAATATATTATATTATTTATATTATTATATTTCTGCTGGTGTTTAAGGATTGAAAGCCTTCAATCATGTCATAGGTTGTAATTTCCCCATTAAAATGTTGTGTATCACCAGTTTTAGATGAGGAAACAGCAACATCCTCAGCTCAATTATAACCGAATACATAATATGTGCTTTCACTGGCCACTTCTCTGTTTTCACTACCCTATTTGATGGACGACTTAAAAAAAAAAAAACTAATATTTTTCAGTACTTCACTACTTAGAAGCATATCTGATGAAGCATAAACCAAGCACAAGTGTAGAGAAGTGCTGGAAGACTTAAACCAACCCCAGAGCAAGTCTGCTGGAACCATGAATAAAAGATAAGCGTTTATGAACATGCTGCAGCTTCCACCAGGCCATAAACAAAACAGATCCACAGACCATGAAAATAGGCTCTCTAACTGCCTCACCCCAGAAATCAAGGCCCCGGTTTCATCTCGGCTTCAGCTTTAGAGAACAGCTCCAGCTCCATGCTGCTTCTATTGCACTCATGCCAATGTACACAACGGGTGGTGAGGTGACTGGTAATTGCCTTTCCCTTTTCTGCCCTAAAGTGCAAGTGTAATGGATCATGTGTGATTTTTTTATTATTATTTTAGGTCATCGTTGTGGTCTTGTATGTCAGCCCAAATCATTCTGCCATTAGAAATAAAGAGGATATTATAATTTACATCATATTTTTAATTCAGAGTTAACTTCATTAGTGTGAAATAACAAATGATGGCAGCCAAAAATAATTTTACAAAATGCAATTTCTCCCAACAGACTGATTAACGGGAAAAGAGAATGAATATTCAAAATGTCAGGCAATCACTTACATGTTGGTACAGAGATGAATTAATGTGTTTTAGACAAATGTAGGTTTTTGCAGGCCTGTATGAGTCACTATAATATAGACCCGCTTCTGATTATTCAGAACATACTCTGGAGGTTTTGGACTGTAGCAAGGTTTATCAGCACATGAACTTGTTGACACTAAATACTTTAAAAAGTTAAAGTAATCAGTATGTAGTCTAAGTACAGTGAGGACCAGACATCTAGTGAAAACACTTATTATTGCATTTTTTAGTAATTTAATCCAAAATGATCTAAATCAGCAGTAATTGAAGTGAAAAGTAAAAATGTATTAAAAGGTTTACCTGAATAGGAAAGTTTTAGTATCTGATGTCAAACCATTTTGCTTTAATGACAGCTCACAGTCCAACTGGCATGGACTTCATCAGTTTGTGTAAAAGATGATTCATGTCTAAATATGTCATCTGAACATGTTTTTCAGTGCAAGGGATTTCTTGAAGTTTGTATCTGACCTTTCATACAACAGAGTTACAATTTTAAACTGCAACAAATCAGATAGAATCCTGAATATTAACAATTTCTAATATTTAAAATTTCATTATCTTTGTTTTCTTGTTTAAGTTATAGATAAATGTTAAAAAACAGAATTTTAAATGTTTCGTAGACTGTAGTCCCCAATGTACAACAATTTATTCATTTGTTTTTCATTGTAAAAAAAAAACTAGGCTAATACAGGTGGAATAATTACAATAAATTAAAATTAAAAATTCTATTTTAAGAAAAAAATTCAAATGATTAGCATTTTTTACCCATAACTGGCAACCCTGATTTACAGAGAACTGCTAGCTTGTACTCCTACACACCCGTATCCTCCATCTCAATTTTGTGTTTGTGTGTGTGTGTGTGTGTGTGTGTGTGTGTGTGCATACATGAAGCAAAAAGAACACGCAGGCTGTTTGTTAGTTTCAATGGCCACCTGAAAAAGTAGGAAGTTTTAAACAAGAGGAATAAATAATTAAATAGTAGGAAAAATGTTCTGAATATTTGGCAATTTTGATTTACATTTTTAGACTTAAATATTCATTTTCTTTTAGGTGTTGATTACTGAAACAAAACATAATTACTAAAATGTGCATGAATCACATTTAGCAGTCACAGGGAAAGAGTGCAGATTTAAGTATCCTGTTAAAAAATTTTATTTAAAAATTTTGTTATAAAGTTATAAACTTTCAAATATGTTGAATGAAGGCTTTAAAAGCTCCTACTTCATTCTGTCAACTCAACAATAAAACTGCCAAGTCCTGACTTGTCAAACTGACGAGACCTTCATGCACTCCTTATAAAAACTGCATTTTTGTGCCCAGTCCACGCAAAAACAAGGAAGGAAAAACATGCCCTTAATTATCCAGGAAGTGGGAGAGGTCATCAAGAAAAGATTTCACTTGCACAGGAAGTGTGTCATGTCGCTTGCAAAGCCTTCCTTTTTCCTCTCCGAGCTCTTTACTGCAGAGTCTCGCATTCTGCCAGCAAAGTACACCAGTGACGATTCATCCACGTCCAAATGGATTTGACTTAGCCAAAGCATGCAAACATGCTGTTATAATGAGCGCTCTCACAGTAAGACTGTTCAGAAGGAAATGTTTAAAGAGAAAGTGGGTACAGGAGTGAACTGTAGGATGAATCCAGAAAATTCACTCAGACAGCAGGAATTTTGGCTGCGTTTCTGCTCCACATTCCACACATGCTGCACCTGGACGAAATGCCTCGGCTGGAAATTACTGGGGAAAAAGAGGAAACAACAGCACTGGTGTCCACATATCCATTTTTGAGAGAGCACAGAAGACCACGAGCGCTGCAGAGTATCCGAATAGACAGTGTGGGTCGGCATCCGGCCGTCTGTCCTTTCTTATGTGGTCTTGAAGAACCAGTCCAAGTCTCGAGTCCTGTTTAATACTCTCGAGCTGAAGCCAAAAATCATTCAAATATGGCCATCATCGAGCATAAAACAATGACTTCAGAGAATAATGCTTATTTCACAGCCTTTTACAGTTTGCTCTACAGCAACACACTAATCAGAGCCACTTACTGTATACTTCTACAGACTCATGTGCTCAAGTCTCTGATCTAATTTACACACGTCATACAATTGTCACTGTTATTTCAGATAGTTCCCTGCCTTATAATTCATGTGCACAGCTGATAACATGCCACTTGCACGTCATCGCCATTTTTATTGACCTTCACCACCCACACCCAAACACACACTAATGTGTCTTTCAGCAAATGTAGATAATCACTGCACTTTACACTTAAAACTACTTGCTGTTTCGGCATTGGCATTTCTGGTTAGATTTTAACTGCATTTTGTTGGCTTTGTACTCTGCTCGATGACAATAAAGTCGAATCTAATCTAATAACGCAAACACACAGCGCTTCCACGGACTTGGACATTTAGAAAGAGAAAAACAGACGACCTTAAAAACTACAGCATGGGAAATAAAATTAGAAATGATAGCTGAAATCGAACAGCTCGACAATGAAACTATTACGGTTGTGCAACGTATATCACAAAGTTGCATTGATAGCATAATAAGTATTATGTCAGACAACCCGTCACACACACAACTAGGTATTACATGCCCCACATGAAAGTAAGCTTTTGTTTAAAAAACACAACTCTCTCGCATCTGTGTTTCTGTGTAATCTGGACTTGTGTTTAGTTTATCTGCTTTAGCTTCTCCTCTAAAAGCATTCTGAGTAACCTGGTTTACAGTCACTATACTCTCAAGTCTATATGTGTTCTCTTATTCACTGTTTTGGTCCAGATGTCATTGAGGTGGCTTAAAAAATATCAGACGGTGTTTCACTCTGTAATCATCTGACACGAGTTCAGCAGTGTGGCACACGTTACGGAGGTGAAAGCCTCGTTCATGTGGACCGTCTGCCCGAAGAAAAAGGATTTGGTTCTGTTGAGGCAGTGTTAAGATCTGGCTGGTTTAGGCTCAGTGATGTTATATGTGGCAAGACGATGAAGTCGGCTGAGAACCTGAACGTACCGAATGAGCAGGTTATAACGTCAGTGGATCTCTGATGGCAAAGGTATATCCAAGATGCCGAGATTCGTGAGGGATGAGGAATCGTTTCTGCACGAGTCCTGACCTTAAACCCAGTGGAGGTTTTTGGGATGTGCTGGAGAAAACTGACTGGTTTGAATTTCAGCCAGAAATTGATGCAAGTGGTTGTCCAAACCTGTTGGCACTGGCACAGCCGACTAAATTCATGTAGCTGTTTACCAAATGTCTGAATCACCACACAAAGGCACAGACACTTACTGACAAACCATGTGAAGTTTTACACCCTTAGGCATTTTATTCCATTTTTATTCTATGTATTGCTCTTCTGATTAAAGTCTTATTCAGCCATGTAGAACTCCTTGTAGAAAACTAGTCCTTGTTCTCTGAGTGTGTGTTGTTTGTTGCTCAGGAGGATGACACACACTCTCCATAAAGGTTGAGTTTATTTACCTTAACAGGCATTTCATTACTGAGTAACAGCTTTAACCATGGACTGCTCAGTGTCCTGGTCAGGATTATTTCCTTTAAATCAGACATTTTCAGGTTGTAATAAGACACTAATAACTAGTAGGATGACAGGACATACTAGTCAGGGTATATGAATAACAAATACATAGTGTTATGAATTTAAAAAATGATTTCTTTTGGTCAGTATTGGCCTGACTTCTGAGGAGAAAAAGACACAGGGTTAAGTTAAGTACACTCCCAAAGTTAGCTGACAAAACACTCACCACATATGTGGATCCGTTTTCCCCGGAGCGGACCTCCGTCTCAGGAATGGAAAAATGCATGATGAGGATTTTCCTCCTCAGGTGATATTAGATGATGACAGATGAAAAGAGATGAGATGTTATAAGTAACAAATCCGCACAACCAGGTGAAGAAGTCCAGTAATCACAGACAGAGACTCTGATCTGATCTGCTCTCGGTTTCTCTGCGCACTTTTAGCTCGTGCAGTCCAAAGCAAAGACGATATATGAAATGAGTACTGACCTTGAGAGAAAAGATAAAGGTAAAAACAAAACTTATTTCGCGTCAGGGACTCTAAACTTCTGCCATAAAGGTCTGGGCAGCAGCAGCAGCAGCCATATTGCAAGTGGAAGTAATTCCGCCTTCATTGTTGGCTCTTTTTCAGCCTGTTTGGCCAAATCTGTTTACTCAGCTCCAGTGCAAACTGCATCACGGTAGAATTAATAATAATAATAACAATAACAATAATAATACACTGTTGTAATGAACGCCAAAACCAAGATTAACTTCTACTGATTGTAACCTACTGCATACAGAAATGTGCGGTCTGTAAATCCCCCGTTTCAGCCCCACTACAAACGACTTAAAGGAAACGAAACCGAATTTTTTCCCTCCCCTTTTTGTTTGTCACTTGGCTATCACAATGTACCCTTTCCCATATATCAACTTTAACACGCTAAAGGACCTTGACTTTAACGTTACAGAGTCTCCGCTGGGTTTCACTCCACCAACCGTCGATAATACACTCAATGTGTGACTGTTCACTCCGTCTCTAGGCATTGCAACAGTCCTTTGGGTGAAACCATTCCTAACAATATGCATACAAAGAGAGGGGGTTGTGTTTGAATGGAAGCGCCTCAAAAACGATTCTGTCATGCTGTAATGCGTGAACTGACATGATTACAGGATACATCTTTAGCAAGCCGTGCATGCGACTGATGTACTTTGTGCCTCTGTGTGGATTTGATATTTATTATCCCCCTCTAAATAACAGGGTAATGGTATGTTCCGACTCTGCAGGGTAAATTGGCATGCGCTTCATTAAAAGGCACGAATTAAATCTGAAGGGAAATTAAAACTAATTCGGTCTAACTATTATTGTTATTAGGAGTAAATCACAACAATGATACACAAGAAATCTTTTTCAAAAATCGCAAACAAGGCATTTATACATGATTTTCTGACTTTAAGTATAAAATAACGAACCCCTGCACATTTCAGACGCTTTCTTATTTAATCTTATTTAGACTTTATGCAGAAATCTTTATGCACAAATTATATGCTATGCTTTTTTTCAAAGGATTTGCTTCTTTGTTTTGTAACAAACATCTCGGTCCCAAATCAGCGTATGACTCCGACGTCGAGTGCAGCCTGCGCAGACGCAGCGCCGACTGGTTTGTCATCAATGCGCTACAACAAGGTCACATGATTTGCAAGAAGTCATGTGACGAGTTAGTTGGAGGATAAAATGACAGCTGGGTTCAGTGTTTTTGCCTTTAATACTGTATATTTATTCACCATTTTATTTCTTTTATCCAGTGTCTGTGTCGACTGTCAGTCCGCTGATGCTCAGGTATGACTATAAGTAATAAATGACCATTTACTGATGTGTGCTGTTTGAGAGAGAGTATGTGTGTGCGTACATACATACATGTGTATATATCTATATATCTATATATCTATATATCTATATATATAAATATAATGTTTTTGTACTGACTCAATAATGCAGAATTCATAATATATATATATATATACACACACACACACACACACATACATTTATTTATTTATTTATTTATTTATTGAATTCTGCATTATTGAGTCAGTACAAAAACATTTTAATTTCCAAAAACGATTAATAATAATAATAATAATAATAATAATAATGTTACAGAAAAAGTCATTAAAGAAAGCATAATAAACATAATGAATTAAGATAAAACATAAACAGATAAAAAGAAAAAAAACATAATTAAATGTGACAGTCCGTCCATCCAGAAAAACTGTTACAGATTCTCCAATACACTCAGTAAAACTGATCATTCCCTAATAAAACTGTATCATCCTAACCTGAGACTACCATTTAACGGTAATGTAAAGGGTAGTCAAACCTCATCCTGACTTTCATTACTTTATATGTACAGTGGTGTGAAAAAGTGTTTGCCCCCTTCCTCATTTCCTGTTTTTTTGCATGTTTGTCACACTTAAGTGTTTC
>JAOVVF010000034.1:2473585-2483690 GCA_028565595.1 Duopalatinus emarginatus | reverse complement strand
GACCGGTTCCCTAACCACTAGGCTACGGCTGCCCGTTTTCACTGGCCCATAGTGTTCACTAATGTAAAAGTGAACTATTTGCCTGCTGTGCTTGCACACAGAGGAATGTGATCTCTGCATTTAACCCATCCATCCAATCTTGCTCAAAAGCACTTCAGTCGTGTCTTGTCTGTTGCAGAAATCGAACCCCACATGTGAATGGTACATGAACATCCAGACTAATATGGATAATATGGTTTGCATAAAGTGTGAACCTAGTATTGTTCTTCGATGTTGATCCACCGTGATATCACGGTTTAATACTACTACAGTGATGTAGGTTTCTTCAGCTGATTTGGTGTATTATCCTTTCTCCATTCATCCACCTTTTGTAACCCCATTATCCTGGTCAAGGTGTTAGTGGATCAAGAGCCTATCCTGGGAACGCTAAGAGTGAGAAATCTTAGGGTGTGCTGGCTGCAGTGGTAGTGAACACATGAAGAGGATGGGGGGTGTCATTAAATCATAATCAGTAGATTATGTGGAATAACTTGTAATATAATTGTTATTATGTGTAAGAAGTAATTGATAATTGAAAGTTGTGATTAATTATTTGAATCCCGTACAGGCTGTCGATGCTTTAATAGTTGGTCATGTGGGTCATGTTGACCCATTGGGAACCTTTAAGCTCTAAAATGTCATGCGTACTAGATTGGATTCAGTGTGTACTGCTCAACTTGTAAGTATGCTGCTTCAGTATACATGCCATCTCAGATGTACAATGTCCACCATCTTACCAACGCCACATGGTGGAAGTTACACTGATGATAATTGTACTTTTAAGTTGTAGATAAATGCAATATTTTAAATTTAATTTTTTTTTACTTTTCTTTTTTTTTCACGTTTTATCTTTTTTCAACACCTTGGCTGCTCCAGGTAAATTATGGGATAGATATTCGGACCACAGCGTGCTGTGTTTGCAAAAATAGCTGCCAGTGCAGTACTTGTATTTTTTAACAAACACTACGAATTAGGACACACTACCTGTTTCCATGAACTGTTCAGTATGGGAGTAAGCATTTTATATACAGCCTAGGCAACTCTAGTGATCTACATTTTTAAAAAGGGTGACATGATGTCTGTATATGTGTCCTCTGCTTTCACCTTTTTATTCTCTATCCTCAAAAGTATGCCATCTGGGCAGTTTCAGCCATGCTGAAAAATTGCCCTGGTTGTAAATGTGAGTGTCTTGTACCCCGTGAAGGAATGACGTCTCAATCAGAATGTATTCTCGCCGTCATGTCCGCAGTGTCCTCAGGATAGGCTGTAGACTCACAGCAACTGTGAACTGGATGAAGGGCTTTCTGAATCTGAATAATAAATAATTCAGCTTCAAAGAGATACAATTGTCTTTAGTTCATTTAGCCCCCAGGCTGTGGCGCTTTAATCTGTGCACGTAAATGCAAATGACCGAGAAACATAATTGAACACACGTATAGTCATAACATAGTTATACTGTTACTGCACCTGCTTTTATATCTATTGTACTATTTTCTTTTCGGTAATTTCAGGACAGTAGTAATAAGCACTTGAGTACATGTTCTGTGAATGGCTGTGTGGAAGACAATATGAATATTGGGTGAAATCTATAACCTCTTTCAACACAGCAATTTTGACCTCCAGTTAGGTGTGAAATTGAAATGCCGTTTTAAATGAGTGGAGAAACGTTAAACATTTTTTTTAAGTTCTTGTTTGTACTTTGAACCTTTTTATAGATGGATGATAGATTGCCGTAGTTTTTCTGCTTTAATATACCCATTAGATTTTTATATATCAGCCTTTATACATGCTTTTTTATTTATCCTAGGGTGGGAGGTTTATAGTTTTATGATATATAGTTTAGCATATGAGACTAGAATAAAATAAAAAGCAAAAAAAACCTAATAAGTAGAAAAGAATAATATCAATGACAATGGCTATTTGACCCAAAGATAGTTTTAGATATAACATATTGTTGTGACACATATTTTGTATACCTTTAGATACATATTTTGTTATTTTTTTGCTTTAATATACGCATTCGATTTTTATCTATCAGCCTATATAAATGCTTTTTTATTTATCCTAGGGTGGGAGGTTTATAGTTTTATGATATACATTTCAGCGTATGAGACTAGAATAAAAAAAAAACTAATAAGGAGAAAAGAATAATATCAATGACAATAGCTATTTGACCCAAAGATAGTTTTAAAAATAACATATTGTTGTGATACATATTTTGTATATTTTTAGGGTAGGATGAAGAATGCATGGAAATTTAACTTGCAGCAATTAATGTACTAGCTTTCTTTCTAAATATTTAGTTATATATTTAATTTAGATGTCCACTACTGGCTGAAAGGAATGGAATTGTATATTATATATATTTTACTACTATATTACCAATTTCTTTACTAATCAGATTTTAATGTTTAAGGCGCTACATAAGAAAATCTTAGAGAACAACTTCATCATTGTTAGGAGGAAAGATCTCGTCTGGAGAAGCAGCGATTCAGAGAAGTTTTATGCAGAGCATAAAGGTAAAGATGAATCTTTGGTTTTTACTTGTGATTTACTCAGGATTATATGCATTTTATATTTAAGGCAGTTAATGATGGTATAGAATGTACAATATCTCTCGCAAACAATAAAACATTGCTCTCTTGTACCACCTTTTATATGTCATTCATAATCTATTTATGAGTCATGCTGGCGCTGAATCACCAGCCTTACAAAAGTCTGCTGTCGAACAGCATCCTATTTAAAAAGCATGCTAACAGCTTAATAGCCCAGTCTACCTGCATGCTTAATTGTAATCCATTTACATTTGTGTTTCTTTGTAGGACGTTTCTTCTACCAGCGACTAGTTGAATTCATGTCAAGGTACGAAAGAGTCATTCTGTAATGATGCCATTAAGTCATTATGTCTTCTTCAATGTCTCTTTACTGTCATTTTTCATAAAGAAAATTCCTTATCAGTAACTTCTTTATTGACTGAGTAAAATTGATAATTGTTAAATTTTACCTTTGGAATCCAACATTGAATTCAAATATTAACTGGATGACATTATATCATAATAATTATATGTTTATAATTGTATGTATCTTGACTGCAAGTATTATAACATTCCGTGGCATTGTGGTAAAAAAAAATATGAGGATTGTGTTTTATTACTATTATTATTATTATTATTATTATTATTAGTAGTAGTATTAATAACATTTCTAAAAAAAAAATGAAAGTGGTGGAGCAAAATTATTATCCAACCAGTTCACACAGTAGCAGTGTCATTAGTGAGTGTGGACCCGGTGTGGAGCTTATAATGAGGGTCACATATGTTCAATGGGAGTAATAGGGAAAAAAAAGACAAGTTTTGTATAAAAATAAGATTTTAGTCTTCAGTATAGAAAAAAAAGTGATTATTACTGACACGTAATTAATAAGACGTGCTTGTGTGGCTGCACAGAAAATTATTGTATAGTTTCTAATACATTTTATCTTTGTTGAACATTTTTGATCAGGGTGGAATATTTTGTTAAGAAACATCAAATAAAAAGATAATAGAGGATACAACTTATTGAAACATGTATATGATCATAATGTGATCTGAATAACCTTAAAATATCCATATATATATATATAATGATAGATAGAACAGGTAACCCTGAAGTGTAGTTCTTGTTGAGCTGTAAATACAGATTACTGAACATCATATCTTCCTCTTATCTACATCTGGAAAGCCCCTTATAATACCAAGGGCCAGAGAGATGTGCTGTCAGGTAACCTACTTAAGCTTCAGGACATTCAGTAAATGCTGTTGGCTATGCTGGGTAGTCTGTTAGGATTCTTAAAGGATGGCTCAGCCTAGGATGATGCTGATGTATCCGGTCAGTTGTTACCATGGCAGCCAGTCATCAGGCTGCTTTACTGCCTGTGAAAACAAAGATGAAACATGAACACGCCACTTGAAACGATATCAGTTTTCTGGCTCTGCTTTTTGGATTTCCACAAAAAAGAAACAGCTTGTTATTTTGATGTTCCTGCTGTTTTTATCAGACACGTGCATGAATGATGTTCTAGTCCTTTAGAGACTAATCACAAAAACACAAAGCAATGTGTTTATATTGATCTTTAGTGCTTAATATGGCATAAAGCAATAAAAAAAATCTATGCTAGCCATTAACAGTGTTGGGTTTGATCCCTTTTATAACACAGCACTTATCAACACTGGGTGAAGGCTGCCCCGTCATTCTTTTTGAGCATTTATGATTACATATATTTTGTGGAACATCCATGAAACATGGTAGTGACGTACTTTTTCTCTCCTGTAATTAAAAAAAAAATGGCTAAAAAATTAAAAAAATCTCCTTGTCAATAATTATACAGTTGCCTTTGTGTGTTTTTTAATATTATTATTAGAATGTTTTTATAATCTACACGATTACATAAACTGAAATTGTGACAATAAGCTATCTCTAGTTATGTGCTATCTAATAAATAGGATGCTTATTGTTTCCACTTTAGTGGTCCAATGAGAGCTTACATTCTAGCAAGAGAGGATGCTATTACACACTGGCGGGAGCTGATGGGCCCCACAAAAGTGTACAGAGCGCGGTACACATCACCGAAGACCATTCGAGCACAGTATGGGCTCACAGACACCAGGAACACAACTCACGGCTCAGGTACTTTGACATGTAGAACATGATGTGTGCATCCTGAAATAATTTCAAGATTCGAAATGAAATTATGACATGGAGCATCAGTCAATTCATATCCGTACAGTGTACGAGTGCCAGCTTGGAAAATAAATTATGGTTCAGCTGGTTGCGAATCAGCATACTGTGTGTTATGCATACTGTGTGTTATGCATTGTGTGTCACATGATTTCACATTATATCCCACCTGCTCTAACACGGAAATAGTTGTGAATGGGGGGAAAAAAAATTATTGTACACATTCAATGTCAGTCACTTCAGTAATGTTCATATCAAACAAGACACAGTTTACACAGAATGGTACCAAAAAACATCTGTGCATGGCGAGATGCTTTTCTGCTCACCACAGTTGTAAAGAGTGGTATATATGAGTTACTGTGTACTTCCTGTCAGCTCAAACCAGTCTGGCCCTTCTCTGATTTGTGTCATCAAACAGCCTCTATACACAGGATGAATTTTCTGTTTCTTTGTTTGTTCTGGGTTTTTTTTTTGCGTCATTTCTGTATCCTGCTGTGTGTAAAAATCAACAATCATGCCACAATTCAAGTAACAGAAAGCACATTTGTTCATCTATTTTGATGTTTGATGTGAACATCTGAAGCTTTTGAAAGTCTGACTAAATGATGTGAACAAAATGTCCTTATTTTAGATTTGATCAATGAGTTATCTAGCAATATAAGTCTTTTCTGCCCCAGCTACAGATGAATGGTCAGAACAGGCTGTTGTGGGAATAATCTATTCTTCTGCTGTTCCTAACAACTACAAATCAATCTTTTTTCTTCTGTTCAGTGACCAATTTCTCACACATCTAACAGACTGACTGAAGCCATACACAAAAACACCATTAGTAAAAAAACATCCATTAGTAATCAAACTGTGTGTGGGTTTTTTTAATACAACTGGATTATACGGCGGATGTTTACCAATGCATATGTAATTACTGATTGTGTGTGTTCTGTTGCCTGCAAATACTGAGGTCAGCACCAGTTCTTCTGCATGACTCCAGGCTTTTACTTAAGCTAATTAAATTTTTCTTGTGTGCTCTCACAGATTCGTCAGAGTCGGCCGAACGAGAGATCGCTTTCTTCTTTCCAGAGTTCAGTATGCAGAACTGGCTAGAAACGGAGGAGCCATGTTTCAGGGCGGGCCACGTCGAATATGACGAGGAGAGACACATCCATACTGCACTAAAACACGTCTAACCGTTCTAGTGCCTCTAATATACACTTACCCATACCCCTTTTTATTGACTACACACAGTCATGTGGCAGCAGTACAGTACAGTACAGTACAGTGCAGAATCATGTTCACAAAAACTAGTCATGAGCTTGTTCAGAATTGAGAAAAAACTGACGTATGCGACTAACTGTGGCATGGTTCCTGGTACGAGAAGGGCTGGTTTGAATTTTTAGAAACTACTGATCTAGAATTTTTCACACACAGGAGTCTCTGGAGTTTACACAGTGTGGTGTGAAAAGGAAAAAAAACCCACTGAGAAATAAGGAGAAATATTATCCCATCTGTTACTGAGAATTATCCAGGATTAAATTACAGAGATCCTTACTATTAGAAATACTCCTAACACCTGTATCTCATGTTTCTGTGCATTGCACTGATGCCACATGACTGAACTGTGTAAATGAGCATGTGCATGTGTGTGTGTGTGTGTGTGTGTGTTCCTGATAAATTGCTCAGTGGGAATATAAAGACCTAAAGGCACTGCACATGATGAATATTGTGCCATTTTCAGATGTGTTGCCATGTCTGTTTGATGATACAATTATTATTGTTTTTATATGATTTTGTGTCATTTATGTAAATAATCGTGTTATATGATCTGCACTTGCAATTGCTACTTTTATTACTGAATCCATTCTACTGACTGTTATCATTGTTGTTGTAAAAAGCACTCAGTAAAGCACAGACAAAATCCTGTTTATGTATTAAACACGGCTTTGGATTTTACTTACACATTTAGAACATATCTTTTAATAGTTTTCTTTACATAATAAAGTTAACTTTATAATTTACGTTAAACAAATAAAAAAGGCTTAATGAATGAAGCAGAGGATAGGAACATGAGTACATCATTGTGTTAACATGGTGTTATAGTTTAGCCAGTTCCTGCACTCCATGTCAAACCATAGGCAGCTTATTGTTTTCATTACTTCAGCCATTCGTTCAGTCCGTCATCCAGATAAACCTATGGAAAATTTTTAAAACTCTGCACAGACTGTAGCTCAGGTTCAGGATTGAACCATCAAGCTGTGAGGCAGTAATGACACCCACATCACTGCTGACCAGCCTAGTTATTATATTCATTAATTAAATACTCCCAAATATAACACCTTTTACCTCAATAGCAAAAGTGAATTAGTCATTAAATTCATCAAGGCACTCTTGATTAACAGGATTAATTACATACAATTGGTGTGCTTCCCACATAAAAATGATGAAAGCATGTGTTTCTGTTTATACTTTTATATAAATAGCTTAATAGGCCTTCTGGTGTTTGCTTGGATTGTCACAAATCTACCATTTTTTTCCTCTAACACCACTTTTTATCATGAAGACATGGCAATGGAGAATGAGAAATAAAAGCGAGCATCTGGTATAAATGAACTAAATGTGACTTTCACACAAAACTACATCATCTAATAAAGCCTGTCTGATCAAGTTCACATTTAAAGATCTGTGCTTCTGACAGAAACAAGACCTTCCTGTCTGTTCCATGCTAGTGCCTGTTCATCACCATTTTTACCAGATCCATATGCCTCCATATGTCAGTCCCTGAACTGCCTTCTTGTCTCACTTCAGAACAGAGTCTGTTTCTGCTTCCTTCAAACAATCCAGAGGTTTCATGACTTCAAATGTAGTGTGGGATTTTTCTTTAATCTTTCCGCTCTTGTCCACTTGACGGATGCTCTGAGTTACGGTGATGGTCACCTGCTTAGTGGACATCCTGCTGTCTTGCCACTTGGTTGACCAGGATGCGAAAAAAGACAAACAATAGAATGTAATTACTGATTGCAAAATAATTGTACAATACACTTCTGTGAAATTGTAATTTACTTTTCTGATCTGCTGATTATGTTCAGTTCTACTTATCTACTTATACTTATCAGTATCCAGTGATTTGATCATATTAACATTAATGGCTGGAATAATAATTCAAAATGTTTTCATTATAACCAGAAAAACTGGTACAGACGGGTTTATGCACAATGCATAGCAAAGCCACATATGCACCATGGCTGTATCTGCCATTGCTTATATAAAGTGATAGACTTTATATGGTGAAGAAGACATGAAGCTTCATAATGTTATAGGGATTGTTTAGCTGGCATTCCATGGGACCTCTGGTATGTCTAACAAATGAGTCTTACATGTGAACATTATGTGTGTGTGTCCTTTAGGACAAGTTACACCTGTTCATGTCCTGCATTTATTCTGATGGGTTGGTGTGGCACAGTGGTAACATCATTGGGTTCCCATGTGAGAGACCTTGGTTTGATTCCCGATCTGGGCAGCCAGTCTGTGCTACACCAATAAGGGTCCTTGGGCAAGACTCCTAACACTATGTTGGCCTACCCGTAATACCAATAACCTTGTAAGGCGCTCTGGATAAGAGTGTCTGCCAAATGCCGTAAAGGTAAATGTTTAGCCACACCATTCTGCAGGAAGTATGGTGTTCATTGCCTTAAAAATATTTCTGCAAGCTTGTTTAGTCCATATCTCATCGTATTTCCGCAGTCCTATGCTCCCATGGGGACCTACCAAGTATTAGGCTGCTGTACCAGTTTTTCTGGCACCCCAGTGCATGCATATAGCAGGATGACAGAGTTTAATGGCACAGTGTATTTATAATGAAACAATTCTGACCGTTAAATGGAACGTTTTGCAAACCTACAATCTCTTCAGTGCGAACAACACTTCTCCTCTGCACTGTGGTGCCTGGTGAGGAGGGACGCTCCTCCTGTTCTTGAGAGGCCAGTATAGAGTGAGGACCCCCACTTTTCACATCATTAAGATTAGCCTCAGACATAGCAGAACACACCTTCAGGTACGCCTGAGCAGGAGCTGGCAGGCCATCGTCGAAGATATCTGTCAGGGGAAATAGAGAGGAGGCAAAAATAATTGTGGCTGTGACTCATGCCTCTGGTAGTCATTAGAGCCAACATTTATCCAAAGGTTCTGGGCATACCAGGTTTTGAGCTTTATATACTGTAATATGGGTGGAAGGTAGAATAAGTATTATACATGATGCTAAAATATAAATCAGCACTCTGAATTGCTATGCAGAAGGAAAGCTGAAACATCTACATGCCAAATACGTAAAAATCCAATGAAAATGAATCTTATGGAAAATAATTAATATTCAAACAGAATGTTAATATTTTTTATTTTGCATCACCATCTTTTGTTTTTATTGTTATTTTAACACCGTAAGAGTGTAAAGCAAAGCCTATCCTCATCTAGTGAGCTGCAGAAGGATTGGAGCCATCTCCATGACAACTGAGGCTGAACGTATTGGTGTCTTGACAGTATTATCCTAAAGGGCAGTTCACTGTGTTTGTCAGGTTTCCTCACCAGAGTTGTTGGTTTTCTCTGATGCAAACGCAACCTCCGAGGAGGTCTCTGAGGGGATGCTGTGGATTGAAGACAGTGGGATGTCTGTATCTGTGCTGGTCAGCCATGTAGATTCGGTCTCTTTGGTCCAGCTTTCCAGGTAGCGCGGTTCCAAAGCGTCTGTCCTAGAGCCTCCACAACCCATGATTTGTCCAGGGATGGTGGACACACCACAAGAACTCACCAGCACCGATTTGTACAATAGATTTTCTTTATTTCATCTCGATATCAAGTTTAACGAGACGCTTCAAATGGAAATTGCAGGCAACATTCTTTGTATAGATATATCAGTCTTAGCAGACAATGTTGGAGAGACTTTGGGATGCGAGGTCCCGGGTGTTCTTAATACGTTGCTTTCCATTAATCAAATGGCAGTTCAACTTACACACTGACCCACATGCTATTTCTGGGGGAGACAAAACAATGTTAGGATACTCTCATGTGGTGATGTTATTAAATAATATTTCAGTAAATTATTAATGTATTATGTTAAATGCTAGCTCGGGAAAGTCCATATTTTTAGAAATATCTAAGACTAACCAAATGATTGGTGATGACTGACAGGTAAAATACTGGGACGTCTGAACTCTGCAGAACTATTATTATTGAAAAATACTTCAAAGTATATATCAGTCAGTCATTCTCTTATCCACTTAGTCCATCAGGGGCACGGTTTGTCTGGAGCTCACCTAGAATCACTAGGCGCAAAGCAGGAATACCCCCTGGACAGGGTGCCAAT
>JAOVVF010000034.1:2405444-2422379 GCA_028565595.1 Duopalatinus emarginatus | reverse complement strand
CCCCCGCCCCCCAACACACACACACCACCCACGACCTGCGTATTAAGAGATGCTCACTAGAATCAGATCATATTCTCATTCACATCTTCTTTTAAACCACTGTTCCCAGTCCTGCTCGTGGTCTACCCCAGCACTGAACATTCGCATTAACTGCTTGTTACATGATCAGGAGAATCAGGTCAGGGAAAACACCAAAACGTGCATTTCTGGGGGACTCCAAGAAAAAAAAAAAAACACAACATTTTGTTTAACTTACTTTGTTTTACGCTTTGTGGATGAATCCTGTGAAATTTTCTGATCTTCTTTTATGTACTCTTAACCTTAAAATCTGTTTCTCTGCATGATTTCCTGATACACTGATTCCTATTTGTTTTTATTTGTGAGCATATTGTGTACCATGTGTTCTGACATAATACGTTGTTATGATGTAAGATAAGTAGATTTACTAGTTATTATAGAATGGACTAAGCCTCTTTAAAATGTCATTGCATAAATGACCTAAAAGCTTGTTATATTTGGGTTAGGCTTCCACACAGTTAGTAACACTGCAAAGGAAGATCAGTTGCATGAACAGCAGAACTTCAACTATACTCAAATATAATTTTCATCCATCTGAAAAAAACTTTTTACAAATAAACGTCATCTGCTGGGAAGATCCTGTCTCCAGACTTCTCCTTCCACCCTTTGTATAAAACTGAGCCGGTATTCTGGTCTAAGAGACAACACCACTCAAGTTTGTATTCTGTACCTGTCTACCGCATACCATTTTACAGCATGCAGTCTTCCCATTAGGACCTAGCGCTTATAGAGAGGAGTGAATATATTTCAGCAACCTGACAGTTTGGTGGGGAATCGTGCATGGAGCAAGCAGAAGAATGTCAATGAGAAAAATAAAAAGGATATGGACATACAGTACATTATATACTGTATATATATATATCCCACATAACCCTTATGTTTCATGCACAACTATAGAGTAGAAAGGCAAAAGTAGACAGAAGCAGTGTGTCACTGCAAGTTCTTGCATGATATGTGGGTTGATCTACCCCTCACATGGATCAATCTCAATAGATAAATCTTTCCACTTCATCTAAGATTCTCGTAAATCCGCTGGCCAAATCTCCAGTGGGGACGAAATGCCTGACGAAGTCTCCTGACCTCAGTGCATATAAAATACATTAAAAAAAGTCGTGATTTTTGCCAGTTGAATTTTGATGACAAATTTATTAAATAAATCCCCCAAGTCAACACTGGAGCAATATTGGTAACATAACATATTTTTAAAGAATTTAGAGTAAATAGGGTTGTAATTATAAATATGAAAGCACAAATCACCAAAATTGGTGACATTTTGATACGTAACATCCTGATGAGCTGGATGTGTACCGTTCTGTTCTTCAAAATCTTACAGAGCCAAAGGCTTGATTTAGACCATAAATCTGACTTGATAATGAGATGCTGCTGTTCGCTCTGAGGTTGATTTATTTAATGTGCTGTAATCGATAAGCCAGTCCATCCCCAGGGAGCTTGGTGCTAGACTGAGCTAATCACACTACATTGCAAGAGCTAGTCCAGCCATGTCGGCTGGCTGGCCTCTCACATGCAGTGCAGTCCCCCAGGGCTCAACAGTAAGATCTGTGCAGCTTGAAATTGAGGCTTGAATTTGGCCTGTGGGTTGCTTTGCCCAAAAGAACTTTCTGCTAAATTAAGAAAGTTTAGTCGGTCACCATAAGGCAGGACAGATGTGCCAGGTGTAGTGATGAAACATGGGCACTGTAGAACCCAACCCTTGTCAGAAATACAAGTCATAAATATGTTCTGTGCTGCACAAACCACATTTAAACTTGTGAGTCTCTGATCAGTATTAAAATATCATATTAACGACAATGAATATTGGAATATGACTTTACCACTGTATGTTCTTCCAGAAAAAATGGAAGTTTTTTTTTTTGCAAAAAGCTTATACAGGCCAGAGAGGCTTAGGGCAATGGTATGTGTAATTGTGGGTGTCTGTTGATGTATTCAACATGGAGGTAATGCAGACTCTGGGCATTTCTTTTAATCTTTTAATGAACTGTCATACTTATGGATTTAATAAAGCTGTTCCCATTCTGCTTACTTGCAAATATTCATATCATCCAGCAGAATGCTGAAAAAGGTGTTCTATATGCCAAGAGGATGATTTCTTTAGGCCTATTCCAACAAGTAAATGATATGATAAAATAAGCATATGGTATATAGCACTGTCTTTATGTTCACTTCCATACCAACTGACTTTCTCACTCTTCCACCAATGTCAGTGATGCATGTCTGTGTAAAATGCTTTTGCACAAAAGATATTGCACTGTCGAATTCCATGAATGAAACATATACAAAAGAAACAAATGTCTCCTACATGCAGTGTCCTGTTATGAGAAGACTCATTCACATGCGGAGGATGAACTCTTCAAGAAGCTTTTCGTTGGATACAACAAGTGGTCACGGCCTGTGTCAAACACCTCAGATGTGGTCATCGTTAAGTTTGGCTTATCCATCGCCCAGCTCATTGATGTGGTACCTGTCAAACAAACATACATACCATACATGCATGCATAAATAAATAAATAGATATATCATAAATGATTTTTTATATATAATTTGGATTTATTTGAGTCAGAAAATCCAATGCTAAATCTTTGAGTGTGAACATTTCATGTTGTGAACAGCTGATTGTAGTTCATTGTGAGATGTTTGTCAAGGCACATTGTATATTTTCTATGATGATCAGTGTAGATTACTGTGTTATAATTGTAATGTCATCTCTATCAGTTGGCATAAGATAACATTTTGAAAAACGTATGTAGTACTAGAATTTTTTGAACATATATGTAAGACTGTTTGACATTGGTTGAGGTGATATGTAATCTGATATTGATCGATTTGAATAAGCACGTTTGACCGACACCACCTCGTTAACACAAGGACTCCTATCGATTACATCATGATTTTTTAAAATTGAATTTTCACTTTGGCAGACCAGCAGCACCAAAGAAATGCCAGATTATTTAAAATGCCCTCTTTTGAACTGGATTGAATTTGTAATCAAATACTATATTGATACTGATTTTATGATAGAGAGTTGTTTCCATTTTACTAACAGGATCTGCACTAGTGAGGCTTCAGTCTGGAGCTCTTTATAGATATTTTTTTCTTTGCTGTGCAGGTGCTTCAGAGCCTTCACAATATTTTTTTATCTCAGCCATGCTTGTTTTACACAATATTTCTATTGTATATACAAGCTGTTCCTCTCATATGCCGTGCCTGGTTGTCAGACAGCTCTGATGTGCAGTAGTCAGCAAAGTTTTTAAATTATATATCGGATTTTAATATACCAGCTTTCAGCTGGTATTGCAGCTGGCCAAGATGGCTTGTTGTCATAGAAGTGCACTCGGATATAGTCTCCCCATCCGAATTCAATTAAAGAGAAGGGACACGAAAATGTATAATTCTTTGAAGTATCCTAATCTGCTACTGATACACTGTAAATATTAATTTTCATAAAGGTAGTAGCATCAGTTTCCCCTGAAACCACATTAGTACCTTTAACCTGATAGTCCTGATGAGTCAAATGTTCCTAGACAACAGTCCATCAGGATATTACACTTCAGATACTGCTACTACAGCAGCTTCTCTCATACCAGCTTGTCTCATACTCCCACCTACTTTTTTTTTCCACTCTTCTTTTCCTCTGTAGGATGAGAAAAATCAGATGATGACAACCAATGTCTGGTTAAAGCAGGTGAGCCAAGTCTTTTGACAGCTTTTGTAAGTGAATCTTAAAAATCACAGAACTAGTTTAGATTTATACAGTAAATGTTACAATTAAAACTCAACTAAGCATTAGAATTTAATCAGGATTATGTTAAAGCATAACCAGAATCATATGTATAACCATAAAGAAACCTCAGCTTGTGTAAACTGTGCCAAAAAAAGGAACTGTAATGGTAAAAAATATCCACTCTTTTTAGAAAAGATCAAAGGGTAAAACTACCGTATAATAAAAAGCAGAAATAATAACCTCTAGCCTCTTCCACAGGAGTGGAATGACTATAAATTACGTTGGAAACCCTCTGATTATGACAACGTGACATCCATCAGGGTGCCATCAGAGCTCATTTGGGTTCCAGACATTGTGTTGTACAACAAGTGAGTAATATTCAACCCTCTCATAAAGTTTATAAGCAAAAGTTCTTCAATACTGAGTCGTGTACAGTAGGAAAAGACAAAATAAAATGCCTTAGTGAACTGTTTGGCCACTATGAGCTGTCACTGCATGTCTGTGAAGATGTTCCCTCAACTGATGTCTTGATGTTGGAGAGCGCTGTCTAACATATCAGTCCAAACTCTCCTGTATGTGTTCAATTTATTTAAGATCTGGTGATGGTGACGGATTGGCATGTATTACATTATTTTTCATTTTTATTATCATCTTATAATAAAGGAGATCAGACAGAAAAAAAACACTTTTTTTATTATTTGCAGTGAATATCTACATGCACATGCCATGACAGCCCAAAGTACAACAGAGTCACTATCATGACTGTGTTTTTGTAAAATATCAGTGTGAGTGTGAATGATTAAGGCAAAGCCTCTATAGCATAGGGACAATGCTGAGCTGGCTTTCAGTGAGCAAGGTGAAATAAGGTTATCTGCTCTGTTAGCACTAGTGTAATACAAGAGGTTATTTAATACGTTCATATTTTTAAAAATCATACCGAAACACCCCACCTGGTGCTCTGTAGTGGTACTACAGCTTCACTGTATCAATAGTCTTTAACACTTGGTTACACATGCAGGAAAATATATAATAGATATTACTTAATAGTCAGTGTTTGTTTTACGGTATACCATCACAAATTTGTGTTTGCTTTTTAGTGCAGATGGGGAGTTCGCTGTGACCCACATGACCAAAGCTCACCTCTTCTACACAGGTAAAGTGCGCTGGGTTCCTCCAGCCATCTACAAAAGCTCCTGCAGCATTGACGTCACCTTTTTCCCATTCGACCAGCAGAATTGCAAAATGAAATTTGGCTCATGGACATATGACAAGGCCAAGATCGACTTGGAGCGCTTAGAGACCACTGTGGACCTCAAAGACTACTGGGAGAGCGGCGAATGGGCCATTGTCAATGCTGTGGGAACGTACAACACCAAGAAGTATGACTGCTGCCACGAGATCTACCCGGACATCACGTACTTCTTTATCATCCGACGCCTTCCACTGTTCTACACCATCAATCTGATCATTCCATGTTTGCTGATCTCCTGTCTGACTGTGCTGGTCTTCTACCTGCCATCAGACTGTGGTGAAAAGATCACACTGTGCATTTCCGTCCTCCTCTCACTCACTGTCTTCCTGCTGCTCATCACAGAGATCATCCCATCCACATCCCTGGTTATACCACTCATTGGCGAGTACCTACTCTTCACAATGATCTTTGTCACATTGTCCATTATCATCACTGTGTTTGTGCTGAACGTGCACCACCGCTCACCAGGCACACATAAAATGCCACATTGGGTGCATACCATCTTCCTTGACTTCATCCCGCGTTGGCTTTTCATGCGCAGACCGGCTCCCTATGGACGCCGAAGGCAAAGGATGCTGCTCCTAAAAAGTCAAAGGTCACGGCGACACAGGGCCCCTGCTGGATCATGCCTGAGCACATCTGCCACCTGGTTCAGGGAGGTGGCTAAAGATCAGGAAGTAAACACACAGTCCTTCTACGAAGACTTAGAGCTGGGCACACTTTCTTCTAATTTGTCATTCTCTTTCCGTCCTCCTTCACCTCGTCCACCTGGCTCCACCCCAACTCCTTCTCCTCCACTTCCTCTTCTTACTTCTTTTCTGTCTCTGAAACATGGACCTCCTTTGAGACAGGATGCAGTGCTGGGTGTCAGACATCCAGGGGGTAGAGTAAACCATACTGCGCGACAATCAGACAATGAACGATCCTCTCTGTCTCCCAGCATCATTCAGGCTCTGGAGGGAGTTCACTACATCGCAGATCATCTGAGAGCACAAGACGCTGACTTCAGTGTGAGTGAAAAATCACAAATAGTGAACAGTCAGTTATCTATCTACTTGCTTAAGTATGTCTATGAGGGTGATCTGTGGGCTAAAAAAAAAACCCCCCATAGAAACCATTAGAAAGAAACCTTTTGGTCATATTTTGAGATTTCTACTATACTACTCTCTACTCTACTCTACTGTACTATATAGTCGCAAACCTACAAGAACTGAATTCGCTTGTCTTTTGAACATATCTCACCCAGTAAGGTGAAAACTAACAGTGAAAACAGAGGAAGCCACATGTAAAGATTACATTATAAGTCTGAAAGACGTCCCGCCTACGTGCATAACTTAATTACTCAGAAAAACAACAGCAAGAGCTTCTTGGTTCTGGGTTTGATTCTGAGTACGAGTTATAGGGTAGCTTCATTTGCTTTTGAATGGTAACTTGACTCATAACACTAACTCGAGAACAAAAGACAGAATGGGTTATTGTAATGGCAAGGACGGCCTTCAGCTGTGTCCATGTCAGAGCCATCAGCTGTCTAATGTAGATACATAACCAACATTATGAAAATGTAGGGTACTTTAAGGTTAATACCTCAGATTACTCTTGGGAAAAGGACTAAGTATTTGGCTAGGGTACTATGAAACTGTTTAAAGTACTCCTCTGTGAGAAGTTTGCTGCCACATAAACTATACTTTTTGTCCCTAAATTAGTCCAAATCAATCACACTAGTGACTGGAGAGTATATAAAACAGTGTACTAAAATATACTTAAAGCAATTATAATAAATGTAAAAAATGTCCCAAATGGATAAAAACTAAAAAAGTGAACTATTTGCCCACTGTGCTTGCACACAGAGCAATGTGACCTACACATTTAACCCATCTGTGCAGTTATACACTCACACCAGTGAACACAAGGGGGCAGTAAACACCCTTGCCCAGAGCAGGGGGCAGCGCCAAACCATGGTTCCTGGGGAGCAGTTGGGGGCATTAGGTGCCTTGATCAAGGTCACCTCAGTTGTTTCTCACCCTGTGCAGGGATTGAACCTGGGACCTTCCGGTCACGAGACCAGTTCCCTATCCACTAGACCACAGCTGCCCCCAGCTCACGACTTCATACATGGAAAGCATGTACTCTACTACTGCGCTACGTCCCCAAAGGACACCACAGCACCGCGGCTTAGCCCATTGAGCTATGATCTAATGGTTATATATCTACTGAGCTGATGAAATCACTGATCTTCTACTTTAAACCTTATGTCCAGTCACATTGATTTAGTACTACTAAATGATCCAGGGTAAAGGTCATCTGGTTTGTCTGCTTGTATTCCTCTCAATGTATCTCTGATGAATATATAGTAAATGGACATATAAGAGACCTATAATATTACCACTCTTTAAACTCTCTGATCTTTACATGCAGGTTAAAGAGGACTGGAAGTATGTTGCCATGGTGATTGATCGGATCTTCCTATGGATGTTCATCATTGTGTGTCTGTTGGGTACCATCGGCCTGTTCCTTCCCCCATGGCTGGCTGGCATGATCTAGAGCCACTTGCTTAAACTTGCAGACGTGCAGCATGGGCGCTGTAGAAATACTCATTACAGACAGTGAGCGAGCATGCCACGTGGATGAATAATATGGAAACTTTGCAGAAATATTTGAGTGAAGAGCAAGAAATTCATCATGAAGCAGAATGTCTATCAGCACTGTGCAAGAGCCCAGAGAGCAAATTTATCTTTGAATGTAAAGCCTTGCAATGAATATTGATGAATAAAATATGGCACCTTCAAAAAAAAAAAAAAGAAACTTCTGCAAGAGTGCAAGCAGGGTGTTAATTTTTTATCTGTCTATCTTTCTCTCTCAAGATTCAATGGATTAACTTCTGATGCAGTGAGATTTAGAGGATGTGACATGTACTGATACCCTGGCAGGCCTTTGGAAAATGGCTGCTAAGAGAAAAAAGCTGTAGTGAGCTGTCCTGCATTTCAAATCCCACACCAGCCTGTGTCTGAGGGCCAGATTTGTGAAGGACTGTGTATGAAGTACACTACATTTTTATCAGTAAAACACACTGTGTTGCTTCGTATTCATGGTGTGTCGTCACCTTGTGCCCAAGCACCATGACTGATCAGGATAAAGTAGCTATTTAACTTGACTGAATAAATGAAAAAAAAAAAAAAAAACACTTAGAAGAGAATGAGAATGTTTCCGATCTCCAGTTAAACCAACCTGTAATTCCAACTTAGAAAAGTTTCTCAAAAAAAATGTTTAAAGTTCAGAATCTATATAATCATTCCCACATGGATTTATGCATATGAAAATGTTTTAGCACTTCAAATATATTAGTACATTAGTATACGTAGTACATTTAGCATCTATTTGTGTATTATTTTTAACATCACAGGATTGTTGGGTAATCAAAAGCACATTTCATTTTGAGTTATATTGTTGTTGAGGAGGTGAGGAGTTCAAATGTCCCCGTTGCCATGAAAGCAGCATTCAGGGAAATAATAAGGCTATTCCATACTAAGAAAAACAGATGCCTAGGGTTTTTTCCAAGGCTATTCCATATGTATGCTCCCAGATGCCTTACTGACCAGGATTAGATTTACCAAAACAGTTTGTCTAAAATAACATAGTAACATAATAAGTAAAGGTTGCATGTAGAAGCTAATAGTGGTGCTGATATATATATATATACACAGCATTTGTGTTGGGGTTGAATATGAATATGAATTTATAAACTGCTTATCAAGCAACATTGACACTGTCAGCACACACTCACACACACAAACCACCCCAGAAAAAAAAAAAGGATGAAAAAAAATTTAAGCGTGACAGAAAAGGATTGCCTTTTGGCCCCTTGCATCATATCCAGGTGCAGCAAGGTAGCCCATGGTGCTGCTAAAATTGGTTCTGCTAGTTTTAGCCTGTGACAGGGTGAAAAGAAGCTGCTCAGCTGAACGTGGAAGGTTTTTGGACAGACAGGTCCCTCTTTGTTGTCTGAACAAAAAATAAATGTGGTCATTAAAAATATGTGGTTGGTGTGGTACAGTGGTAACATCATTGGCTCTCATGTGAGTGACTTGGGTTCAATTCCCGGTCTGGGCAGCCAGTCTGTGCTACACCAATAAGGGTCCTTGGGCAAGACTCCTAACACTACATTGGCCTACCTGTAATTCCAATAACCTTGTAAGTTGCGCTGGATAAGAGCGTCTGCCAAATGCCATAAATGTAAATATAGAAATATTTACAGTATCAACATCAGCCTTTGTGATAGATTACAACACTCACTATAGACAGGCAAATTAATGTGTTTTTTTTTTACTTTATTCTTTTGTGCACAACGTTTAATGACAGCGTCTCAAAAAGTACACAGATGTGATATGAGGCAAACCGGTTAAATCAGATCATTAAGAAACATAATTACAATTTTGCAAATGTTAACTTATATCACATAAGGTATGTCATTTTATAGTCTGAGTCTATAGACAGAACAATTAATTCATTAATTACCATTAGTCAAAGTACCTAATAAACTCCGATCTTGACGTTATACAATTATAACTGTTTTAAAACTTAACAGTAGTAGCATAACTCCCACAGCACAGCTGGAAAATACTTTTAAAATGCACAGAAAAGCAATGCCATAAAAATTGTGCCCATTTTGAGACCATACATTTCAATGGCATTTTCATTAGCTCACAGTTTGTTGTGAAAATAAATGTCGACTTGAGAATACAACAGTCAGATAGGATTTATGAAACCTGACACAATCTGATACAACTCCTGCTTCTAAATATACGTCTGTCACATATCCTTGAGCCGTACAGAGTTGAGAAAGAATACGAATGTAGATACTTTCCTTTGTTGTTTATACATTATTTGGGTACATATTTCTACAGTCGGAAATGAAATGCCATGAACGATGAATGTCTTGCAATGTTTTTAGACCAATAGAAGTAGTGCTAATCATCACATTATACAGCGGCACTCTAACATTGCGTTTCAAGCTACATATTTGATTGCATTAGTGGCTGACAGTTTAATGCAGGAAGATGGAACAAATATATAACTTCAGTGGAGAAAAACGAAGATTCTCTTCAGCATATAAATGTAATCTAGACAGAAATATCTCAGAGAAAATTTGGTTCTCACTCTAAACTATGGGACCAACTCACGTGTTACACAGATTTTATTTCCTGGAGCTAGACACTGGGAATTCCTGAGGAAAATTATTTGATTTGAAGTGATAGAATAACCTGTAATCAGGCATTTATTTCAGGCACAACTGGTATTCAGGAAGCCGTATAGCTGAAAAGGAGTGCTATGTGTACCTTTAAAATTGATTCAAGATACTTAATCAGACCCTAAAGAAATCTGTCATACCTCTTATGGTACATTTGCATTGTTTGAACTTTTGATATTAAACCTATACCAGTACAGCATTGAAAACCGTTTATGTTTTTCAATCAGATTGTTTATCTGCATCAAGGAAATCTGAATCCTCAGGTTTGGGCTTGGCCAGGTTGGCACGTACTCGTGCCTGGTCTACTGCATCCAGTAGGTTCTTGGCATCCATGGCCAGCGTGTGAGCTGCTGCCAGCATCTGCTTCTTGCACTCCTCTTTCAGAGATGTGATGGCATTTTGCTGGGCCAATCGCATCTTATTGATCAGCTCTGCCATGTCCTTATTCAGCAGCTTCTGTGTGCCCTCAATCTAGGAGTAAATAGAGACACAATATGAACCACATGATAACACATTGACACTTTTCTAATCATTTTCTTATCACCTGGGCTCCACTTTCGTGCTGTAGCTGCAAAATGTTTAGCTTTAAGGGTAATTTTACAGGACAGAGAGATAAGTGTGGAGGGTGGAAAAGCTTAGGATATTAAACTAGGAGAAGACCTTTAACCGGATTTTAAAAAATGTCTTCAAGGCAATTCTGGGAAATTGCTGCTAATTTGGGAAGATACCTCTGTCTTTATAGTTCCTTGTAAAGATGGAAGAACTTCATCAACACTGGAAATTAAATCCCTCAAGGTCATTCCAACAGACTGTTGAAAGCAAAGAAAAACATAGTTAAATATCGCCCATCTTTTCTCTAAATTCAATGTCTTACAGTAATTGTTCACATCATCCTAAGATACTTTTAAACTCACAGAGCATTACCTTGACTAAGGATATGTACTCAGTGGATGGTAGTGTGTTCACATCATTTTTCAGCTGCACTACCGCTTTAACCATATCCATGACACACTGGTACACCTTGTCCTCAGAGCGATCCAGCTCAGCTGTAGGTGCAGGCTGAAGGAGAGGAGGCAATAATTCACAGCACTACATTTCAAATGCTGATCAGTCATCCATATATATTATCACACTCTAGTGGCCCTGATTGAACTCTCACTGAACTTGCAGCGCAGATTCACTTGAAAGATTATATAGATTACGTCCACTGAATGGCCAAGGTAAGAGTGTGTGTAGATGTGTACTTTATGCCATTACCTGCACTGAAATTCTTGGGGGCTTTTCAGGAGGCTTTTGAGGTTCATCTATAATGACAGATTAAGAAGAAATGTTAATCAAGTCAGACAATGATTTATAAGACAGACAGATAGGAAAACACTCTGCAGTGAGAGCTCACCATTCTTAGATCCAGGGTCTGGTGCCTATTAGAGAACAGACAAGGTTTGAGTAAGTAAATCAGCTCAATGTCCAACGTTACAATGAAAGATATAAATATATATGAAGTTTAAATACTGATCATTTATATTATGGATAATAACAGATGGAAATGGCTTTAACGTTCCCCCAAGCTCCCTAAAATACCGCATAATAGAACGATCTAGCCCAGGGGTGGTTAGAGGTTTTCAGTATAATAAAAAACTACTTGAAAAAATAACCAATATATGAAAAAAATGGCCATAGTTCTGTTTTCTGAACATGAACCAGTGGTACTTCTGTAACACATCCTGTGCTGTTTCAGTCAAATTCATTTATATGTGTTATAGGCTAAAACTTTTCCGGGGCTTATTTTTTCAGTGAGTTATTTTGTAAAACATTTTCTTTTGTGCTCTTCTGCTGATTGTAATACATTTTGCTTAGCAGTCTTCTAAATTTGACAGGATAAAATAATCTATGGTGCACATCTTCCACTATAGGGAGTTGGCGGCAAAGTGGAGTAAGGTCAAGAGCCACATAAGGAATGACACTGATGAACTTCTCTTCAGGTTCAGCAACTGAACATGCCATATAATGATAAAAATAAAGATATAGACTGAAAACCACCTACCACCACAACAACTGTTGTGCTGTCATTTATCTTAGGGTCCTTAAAAAGAGCAAGGCAAAAAAAAAAAAAAAAAATCACAGTGCATGTATCAGATACATTCGAAAAGAATAGTAAAATAATACATAAGGTATTGAGTATTGTATGGATAGTTCTTAGTGTTAAAGAAAATATATCTTTATTCATACAAGAAGCTTTTCCTCTGTCTCCAGCCACTGTTTGTCCTCTACCATCTCATGTTTTTGTTTCTTCATGGTATCCTGCAGCCGCTCCTTTTCCAAGCTCCACAAGCGCTGTGCGTCCTCCATGCTGGATGGCCCTACACTGAACCCCCCCTCCTATCCCATGCAAGTAAAAAGTTCAAAGGAAACACAAGTTCAAATTAAAGCCTTACAGACACTTTATACTATACTAATACACAATCGCACTGTAAATGTCAATAAAATGTTAGCGTAAGCTGAAAGGCAGGCTTACTCCCAGACTGAGGCGCCGAGCAGGCATGCTGGGGATCACGAGGGAAGTGGTGGAGTCTACAGGAGACTGATAATCATTTGGACTAGCCAGATCTGGAGAACTGGCACACAACGCCTCATTTAGCTGTAAAAGAAAATGCATTGTGTTGGAGAAAACACAAACAAGGACTAAAAAATATAACACAAATGTGAATTAATATGGATGCCCACAATACCTGAATGTGCAGACCGATGCTGAGGGTATTCCCAAAACGAGTAGGGTTCAGTCTTGTGGGCTGTATACAAACAGAAAGAGACAGCTATAAATGCAGTGAGTAATCTAAGACTTGTGTGTGAGTCAAGATGCACACTGGAATAAATCATAAACCCCCGTGGTACCTTTGGAGGCGGTTCACTTATGATCCTGGCCTCTAGAAACCTGGTGGCTCTCTGTCTGTCTCTCTCCTTCTCTGCTTCCAGGTCCTTCTCCATTTTGTGCACATCACTGGAATATTCAGACAATGTAGGTTAACATTTTACTGCCAAGATAAATACACTTGTTTGGAATAAAAACAATCAATGGGCTAATAGTAAAAGATGGAGAATACTTGATTTTGCAGACAAGTTCAGTGAAGCTGGGCCTCTCGTTGGGGTCGTAGCTCCAGCAGCAGGTCATGAGGGAGTACAGGGCAGGAGGGCATAGCTCTGGCTTAGGCAGCCTGATGCCTGTCTCCAGCTGGTTAATCACTTCACGGTTCTCCAGCCAGAAGAAAGGCTGCTGCCCCCGACTCATTATCTCCCACATGCAGACAGCTGGATATGAGCAGCACAAAAGCAGCATTTTTTTTCTAATACACCAAAAACGCTAATCTGATCCAATTAACAAAATACTGCATGAATACAAAATTATGGTTCAATGTTTTTTTATTAAGAAGCATCAGTTTTGATTTTTTAAATTAAATCACTTAAGATTCTTCATAAATACAGAATTAATGGGTGAATTTAATCAGCAAAGAAATTCACTCCAGGTTCCAGTGGGAAGACCTAATTTCATGGACTTTCAGCAACAGACCACAGAGAGATCAGCTGTCTGCTGTACTCATATCTCAAAGCTGATGATGTAATCTGGAAAGGCATTTCCTCTATATATAACAATCTATCAGAGAAAATGCTGTACATGATTATAATTCAGGGACGTACATGGCTCAGGTCATTTAAGACTAGCCAGTCTAATGTTATTTAAGCCCACAAGCAGCACAATCCATTATCTCAATATTACTGACAATTTCCAAATTCGTTGACCACCAAGGTTCAAGGGGAGTACGGGCATTAAAATGAAGAATTTCCAGTCTGTGTTTATACAGGCAATTGCGTTAAAATGTCTACCCTTTGCTGCAGAACCAAATGTTAAGGTGGTAGATCTTATAAGACTATAGACTTTTTATTCTGTAGTGAGGGATACATGCAGTAGACATGTTTTGAAAACCAGTGCCCTGATTGACAGTTAAAGATCATGGAACACTTCACTTGGCCCAAAAAATAGGCCTTGATGGGTAATGATTTCACTATAATTGAGCTCTAGCACAAACTTCATAGCCAGTAAAACAACTCACATACATTTAAATGTAACTCTATGACATGCCCACATATGCATTTAAATTCCTCAGCTCTCAGTAGTGCGTAAGAGGAAAATCTGACTACGCATAACATCAGACAGCTTACCAAACATCCACACATCACTGGCTGTTGTGAAACGACGAAAGTTTATGGACTCAGGGGCCATCCATTTGATTGGCAATCGAGTAACAGAGGCTGAAAAAAATGAGACAGGAAATTCAAAGTTTTTACCAGTTCTTACCAAATAAAATAAAAGCATATATGTATATATTTAAATAGGTATAGGCTTTTAGTGTCTAAAAGTAATCCGAGGACAGCACCGAGCACTTTAACATACTGTCCTTCTGTACTTAAATCCCAAATAAAAACCCATCTGTGCATTGCGGCTCTTGTGCCAGGTCTTTAAAAACACTATACCACTGTTATATTCTACTATACAAATATATTACACCCAATTTTGGCATTTAAATACTGTTGAATCTAAAATAGGGCTTTAAAAATATAAATCATAGAGTGTAGGGTTATATAACAAAATATTTTTTGATAGAGACACCTGGTTTTCACACAATATGCTGACGAGTTATGGTTTCAAGGCGGATCAACTCATGACCATGAAGCCTGCAAAATGTCACAAGATGAACAAAGTGCCTGTAAGGCATTCTGGAAAACTTTTTGATTTCTGCCAGATTTAACTACTGATAAGGTCCCAGATTCCCCAAAGCTCTGCTCTAAACCCTTCTTTAAAATTTGCATGTACACAGTGTTATGGTATCATGATGTCAGAAAGTGTCAGTATTAGTGAAGGATTTAGTTCCACATCAGCAGTTATAGGCCTGATTTCAGAGCAAGAATTACAAGACAACATTTTTTTTTACAAAAACAAGAATTACCTAAAGGCAGCTAAGCCAGTCTTGGTATAAACTTTCAAAGTATTTAAATATCATAACAATTGTAATCCTTGGCTTATCCCCTGTTTCCTGTTCATTTACTGCCTACGCCTGCAATGCACATGCACAAAATAGACAGGCAGGAAGATCCACTTCCAGAGATGTTTCCTGATCAATTTATGTAGACAGACGTAATGAAATACGAGTGGTATCAACATGATTGAACCCTCTGCACCTGCAATGAATCTCACATCAATGTTCAGTTTACTAATGCTGTGGCTCATCAATCAAACTGTTCCTGAGACTGTACAATAAGTTTACTATTCAATCTATTAATAAATACATTAGCTCAGAACTGTGAAAGTCGAAGTAAATAAGTAATAAAAGTAAGTTTAAATTCAGGTGACTCACATTTAATTCATTGCTGTTGTATATTAATGTTAATGAATGAGTAGTGTTTTTAGAGCTAGAAAGTTTCACATGCAGATTTCATTTCTATCCAAAATATACATAGTTATAACATTTATAACAGAAGCCATGATATCAAGGGCGGAAGTGTGTTTCACAACGCCACGATACACAATGCATGTAGCTGAACTGTTTTGAAAGCACAAAACCATACTTTAAATGAAAGGGTAGTGCAATAAGTGAATGAATATGATTGTAGTGTCATGTAATTGATGCTGCCGTACACAGCTATTGAGCTTGTCATCATTAATATTCTGGTGGAGGTTGTTTGACTAAGATAGAGCAGCTGCAGGGCTTTGAACAGTCCGGTGCTTTTATGTGCCTACAAATCAGCCAAGGCTTACCTTTGTAATATTCCTCATTCTCTATGTATCTGGATAGGCCAAAGTCACCAAGCTTTACACACTCCGGTGTGGCGACAAGCACATTCCTCACAGCGATGTCTCTGTTACAGGTGTAGAAGAAGTGGAAATATTATTATTTTTTTAAATATGCAGAAAAAAGGCAGAGATTTTGAAAGACTTGGATTAGCATACCTGTGAACCATGTTCTTTCCCTGTAAGTAAACCAGAGCTTTGCAAATCTGCAGGCTGAACAGGACTAGTGTGACATTGGTCAAAGTGTTCTCATTATTTTTCAAGTAGTCTCCAAGCTGAAAAAAAGCAATGTTGAAGAAATTAGCCATTTAATCTATGGATTGCACAAAAAAGATTTTTAAAAGATTTTTTGGGGGGATACACAGACAGTAGCTGAAGTGGTGATGTTATTAGGAGCTTGCTATATTAATAAGGTTAATAGCTGCAGGAAGCAAAATACTTCATGACAGTTCTTATGACAGTTCTTATGACACTTATAATAGGTGTCATCCTGAATCACACCCCCATCACCACAGTGGACTCATTTCGCTTCCTGGGAACTACCATCAACCAGGACCTCATGTGGAAGCCCACCATCACCTCTGTCATCAAGAAGGCCCAGCAGAGGATGTACTTCCTGTGGCTGCTGAAGAAATTCAACTTGCCAGCAAGGACCATGGTGCAGTTCTACACTGCCATCATCAAGTCCATCCTCACCTCCTTCATCACTGTGTGGTATGCTGGAGCCACCAACAGGGACAAACAGAGACTACAGCGTATTGTGCGCTCTGCTGAGAAGG
>JAOVVF010000034.1:2387043-2405344 GCA_028565595.1 Duopalatinus emarginatus | reverse complement strand
GGTGCTGTTGCACCAAATAACTAATAATATGTTTATAATCTGAGGGACACGCTCTATTACGGTTTTATTATTACACCTGCAGTAGGACTGATTTATGCCAGAACGAGTAGGAAAGAGCCATAAATATATATCTCACGCCGCCTTTTGCTCAGTTTCACTCTCTCCCTCCGTCTTCAGAGCAAGACGTGCAAAGTGGCATTCCTCACAAAACTCTTACTGTAAGAGAATAATTAACCTTATAACCCCCAAAACATCCTCACGGGCTGTCCTAAAGTGTTACTCATGGGCTTTCCTGATGAAATCGGGGTACAGAGTGTTAGTTTACCATGCTTAGGAGACTCGTCTAGTTTAGGAGAATGAATGAATTAATGCCATAAGGAATGTAGTATCTGGTTGCAAAGTACCTACTTTACTCTCCAACTATGCAACTCCCTAATATGGGCGGGAGAAACCCCTACCACCCAGTGTGGCTAATTTAAGGCCCTCCCCGCAAAGGAACAATTAACAAAGGCATACATGTGTATAAGAAATTCAAGTTTATTACAAAATAGTATACATGCAGCCGATTAAATTGATTAAAAAGGAGGGAAAGCCCACAGAGGGCAACTGGCTGAAACTCCTCAGGATAATAAGGTCGGGTCAGCACACGCAGCTCCCATCTCAGGAGGCCCTGGTGAGAGAAAAGGGAAAGAGAAAGCAAACCCAACAACACACAAGCATGCAACACAGCAAGCACTGCACACCAAGACAAAAGAAATAAAATGAAAGTGAACTAGTTTGCCTTACCGTGTTTGCACACAGAACGAATGTGACCTCCGCATTTAACCCATCCATGCAGTGAAACACAGCAGTGAACACTAGGGGGTAGTGAACACACTTGCCCAGAGCAGGGGGCACCTCAGTCGTGTCTTGCCCTGGGTGGGGATCGAACCCGCGACCTTCCGGTCACAAGACCAGTTTCCTAACCGGCCTAGCCACTACAAAATCCCACACCGTGTTGTGTCCAGGAGAACAACCAGCTCCCAGCACACCACTTATCTAGATGTGAGCTGGAGTAAAACCACAAGACTGCTACCCTAGGCAGAAAGGCCCAGAAGTGATACAGGGTAGCAACAGAAGAACACACAAACAAAAACAAAAACTCAAACAAAACCTGTGAAACTGACAGTAAAACAGTTAAACAGTGGCTGGCCTGGTCCCTTTCGAAAGAAATGGTATACATTAGTTCCCAATTTCATTCACCTACATGATGCAAAAACATTGACAATAACTATCCTAGCCTACTGTGTCCTCCATAAAGAGTGGACCACATGGTTCTAAAATCCCCCTGGTAAATTAAAACAAATCATGAGAATTCAGTCCTTACACATTAAAACAGTCTACCATCACTTTCATTACCTGCAAACCAGGGGAGCCCAGTCACAACAGCAACAAGAGAGTGTGAGCTCTCAACAAAGCAAACTTTATACTTCCTAGGCAGCCATGTGACCCATCATGTGACCCACAGTAACTACCACCCACCCACACTAATTACCAATACAGGCAGGCACAATACCAGGAGTCAGATTCCCACAGGAATATAATGAATGAGTATTGTAGAGGCAGGATTGTGGCCTGGCAAGTAATGTGTGTGTGCTACACAGTTCCAGAGATCTGAGGTTGTAGGTTCTATCCTTGCTTTGATCTCTGTCTGTAATGTGCTCTGGTTTCCTCCTGAAAAACACACATGCTAGGCAAATTGAATATGCAAAATTTCCCCATGTGTTAATTTGTTAGTGAATGGGTGGGTGTGTGGTACTCTGCGATGGACTGCCCCCCTGTCCTGCCTTGTGTCCAGTTATTCCCAGTAGGCTCCAGACAAACCATGACACTAAAGGACTAAGCTGATAAGAGAAAGATTTAATGATTGTACACATTATGTCTTGCTTGTATAATAAGGGAATTCTTCGCTTAAATAAATGTCCTGGGTATTCTGCTAGTTATACAGCCTGGAAAGTCTGAATTATTACATTAACTGCAGCAAGCAGCTACATCAATTTAATGAGTCCCTGCAGGCATTATTAAAGTTGTATACTACACAAAATACCAAAGCTTTGATGTATAGCAAATTATTCTATGGACTGAAATACCTTTATGAAGAAATGCCACTATTGATAGTCTCTACAGTATGTCACATATGAGCTATGTCTGGTCCAGCCATGTCTGGTTTGAGTCCACACAGGGGAAGCTGCTATTATTTGTTCAGTATAAAAACTGAAATATTTGGCTGAAAGGGGGTTAAATCATTTGTTTTACTGAGCTCGCGTAACATCCCATGGGAAAAATGACATAATGGTGTGTAACAGCTGGATGGCACGTTATTCAAATCAGGTTGTGCGCAGAACTAAACATCAGGCTAAAATCCTTTCAAGAATTCAAGTCTGTTTTCAGTGAGCAATCGCAACAGCCAGTTGGCCATGTTGAGTTTTACAGGTTTAAAGGTGTCAACTCCACTCTGAAACACATTAAATATAGCAGGTATTTTAGCAGTTCTGGTGCTAATTTGTTGGTTGACGTATGAGACATCACATGGACAATGCTAATGCAAGTATAAAGGGTTTAAATGTATTTTAAAATTTTTTAAATATGACGATCAGGTTTTGTGTCAATCCAAAAAAAAAAAAAAATCAGTGTAAAAGTAGTAGAAATACAAATATCTTGAACTCAATGTTCCTGCATGCAGTGCACCGCTACACTGTTGCACAGTGGTACAGCAGAGACTTCAGGCTTGGGTAGTGATTTACAAGAAAGCAAGCATGATGGTGTTGATGGCGGTGTGTATAGCCTGAAAGCTTTAAATGTGAAGCGGAAGTTTTTGAGTGAAGTGAGAAAGCTAGAGAGTCTAAAAGACTAAAGCATTGTTGCATGTCATTTTCGACCTCCATTCAATCAGGATGCAATCTGAGCTAAACAAGCATCAAGCTAGCCAGCTTACTATAGCCTATTTTCTATCAGTTACAGTAATGCTATGAAACTTTAGATGATGTAGACTACATTAATTAGGGCTGTCGTTAAACAAGCAAAAATCGAGGAGTTTAACTCGGTCTTTGCTTTTTAGTGGAATAATATCTACAGCTTTTCTTTTCATTGCTATTATGTTTGCAGTTTAAATATGCTGGACAGGATGGTCAGTGACCCACCTTATGAGGGCTCAAATCTCCATGAGACTCCAACAACGGCCAACATAAACGCTGTAGACAAATAGGAGAACAGAGCACACTGTAAATTTTAAGAGAGTGTTGGATTCAGCTGTTCAGAAAGCAGGCCATCCATAGGCTGTAGCCTTATACATCATTGTTTATTTGAAAAACACTTCTCTAATATCTTTTTTGACATCTTATTTACATTTACGGCATTTGGCAGACGCTCTTATCCAGAGCGACTTACAAGGTTATTAGTATTACAGGTAGGCCAACGTAGTGTTAGGAGTCTTGCTCAAGGACCCTTATTGGTGTAGCACAGACTGGCTGCCCAGATCGGGAATCAAACCCAGGTCTCTCATATGGGAACCCAATGATGTTACCACTGGGTACCACTGGGGTTGGTTACCACACCAACCACTTATCCTAGTGTATAACTCTTTTTGCGATATTTGGATGTTGTTTTTTTTGGGGTTTTTTTTGATTTTGCAAAAAAACTTATGATAAGTGACGTAATTTTTTTCATTCTTAAAATAGCAAACTGTATGTGTGTTATAAATTTAACAAGCCAATATGTATGTTGATTGATCTAAAGCAAATATTTGTATATATAGCATATCTTAATTAAAGTGCTATTTTGTTTACTACTTATCCTTGGTGCAGCCATGTTGATTTGAAACGAGGAAGTTCTGGAATAAGAGGTCCGAGTTAAGGATGAAGTTTCTCCTATTTTTTGTTGGTCACAGGTCAGAAAAATGCTAGTTGAATGCAGCATTTATCCCCTCAGTACGATAGTCAAACAGAATTGTGGTTAATATAGAAAACCATTCATGAAATACGTTTGAACTACAAAAAAAACCCTCAGAATTTCATTACAAAATATATCTTGGACACCATTGAAAGGTCACATGTTGATGATTCATATGCAAGTCATTTTCGGGTGGATTTTCCCTTCTAAAGCCAAGAGCGTCACATACATGCTTGCTTGGCTCGGAGTCGTCGATCCACATCCAGACAGTAAGGGTTATCCCAGCGACCAGGCCTTTCATCTGTGTTTGTCTTGCATCAAGAAAAATAACAGAGAACAATAGTGTGTTCTGTGTAGGAGTGTGTGTGTGGCCTGACAGATGCTTGCCAGGGTTCAGGCTGTGAGTCCATTGCTGCTGCCTCTGTTTTGAAAGCCTTGACCCAGGCTTAGACAAAGCTTTCTATTAACCAGCCACATATTACAATGAAAGAGGTGGATTTCACATACAAAAACAGAAAAATGTGAATGTAAAAACATATGTGTGTTTGTGTGTGTTTGACAGTATTGTGTCTACCCACCTGCGTTTCTGGAATTCTGGAACAGTCGTGCCATGTTTTACAGTTTCCTGCACTCGTGATCCATCCACACAAGATCTTTAATGCGGTTACACTGTTAATTAGGCTTGATTGAAATGATAAGTGGATGCAGAGTCGGGTGAGCCTTGATTATTGTAGCCAGCTGCGTTGGTAAACACACAGTTCTGGGACAAGTAAAACATCAGCATGTACACATGACTCAGCTTTAAATATAGGCTGGACATAAACAACGTGGTCAAAGACAGTAGACTAGAAAAGTGTGGAATAAATGACATAGCCAGATATAGCTATGATTCATGCTTGATGTTTCTCCCCCTCAAAAATTTAATTGTGCATACTCTTTTAATTAAAAAATGCTTGTTGTATCCATTGTAAGTGGACAAATATGTTTCGAATCAGAAGACATGGAAAACCATCACTGACTTATACATGAAAGCGAATGAAATCCTACTGAGGAAAATACTTTAGATATATATTAACAGCTGCAGACTCTTTAGACAGCCTTAAGACATACAATGAAATGAAACAATTCCATAGTAAACCAAATCCTGTTTGAATGAACAATGCACATCATGATAGAGGTTGTTATAGGTGAAATTTCTTAATCAAAGTCATGTGTAATTTTCTAAGGCTAGGTGTTTTTGTGTGATTCCTGAGTGTCTTTAAAACCGATCAAGTGGAATATTTGATTAGCCGGTCCCTGATTTGATCCTGAGCTTTGATTACTGCCTTTGTGCAACGTTTGTGAAAAACAAAAGCATTGAATTTTTCTTTTAATCATTCATCCTTAGTAACAGCCTGGTCAAGTTATAGTTTAAATGATCCCGGTCTGGTTATTGTGTTATAAAACATCCCAGACAGGTACAAACAAAATAAAAACTGCACAATTAATATGAAATGTGAACATCTGTAAGCTGAGACCAATTATGACCTTGGGTGATGTAGCTAAGGTTGAGGAGACAGTCTTCAGGGGTTATGATGACAGTTCTGGCATTTCTACCTTTGCTGTTTTTATTCAGTCCATCCTTACCTCCTCCATCACTGTGTGGTATGCTGGAGCCACCAACAGGGACAAACAGAGACTACAGCGTATTGTGCGCTCTGCTGAGAAGGTGATTGGCTGCAACCTCGCATCTCTCCAGGACCTGTACACCTCCAGGACACTTGGGTGTGCAGGTCGGACCCCTCTCACCCTGGGCACAGACTTTTTGACCCTCTCCCCTCAGGCAGGAGGCTATGGTCCACTCGGACTAGAACCTCCCGCCATAAGACCAGTTTCTTCCCCTCTGCTGTTGGACTCATGAACAATAACCCTAAGACTGTTACCACCACCCTCCACAACTGCTCATGACCCTATGTGTATGCACCTGTCTGTTTGGACTGATCACTGCACTGTCATGTACATATCATCTGATTATAGTTTACATTTGATTTTCTCCACAGTTAATTTATCATGTCATTTTAGCATTCACCTGCTGGTTTATGCTCTGCATTAAATGTTTATAACTTCATCTCAGTTAATCTTTGTACTGTATATTTTGTAATATTGCGTTATAGTGTGAAGTTTTTATTCTTTTTTATTTAGTTGTATTTTATTCTGTATTTATTGTATATTTACAGTTATTTGTTTTTATCTTAGCACCAAGTACCGCAGCAGTTTCCTAATGTTGTGAACCTGTTCACTCATATGGCGATAAAACCTTCTGATTCTGATTTTGATTTTGATTCCACTAAAATGATTTCAGTAACAGGCTAGTAATAGCAGGAAATGACATCTTATATCATAAAGCTAGATACAAGTATACATTTCTTCTAATACTACTGTAAACATTTTGCATTTGTACATAATTATTTCCTTTAAAATGCATAAAAGGTATCTGAATCCATCTGAACTGCTCTTTATTTTAAATTAAAAAAAGTATAAAAGAAATATAATTACTTATGAGTCCTCAGGTGGTTGTTAAGGCACTGCGTAGCATCTCTTCCACTTACCTCACCATGCTGGTAGAGCTCCATGACGATCCACACAGGTTCTTCTTCTATGATACCTATCAGGCTCACTATATGAGGGTGGTCCAGCTTTTTCATAATAGCTAAGAACATTAGATAAACCGGAAAAATGTTTGAGTTTGATGACAAAAGTCAACTATTAAAGAGCTAACCAAGATCTGGGGAGATTTTTTATGCTGTTTAATTATGGCTTTAAACAATTTATTTTAGCATTTTTTTTCTTTTCCAAAGTGTACTGACAGACAAAAAAAATCATTATTACCTGCTTCACTCATGAATTTATCCATGATATCAGCTGAGCACCCTTTACAGGTCTTTACAGCCACTTTAATCTTCTCACCATTCTAATTCAGACACATATATTACATAACCGCAATATAATTTCTATGATACTCATTCAAAAAAAAGCACAAAGATCAATAAGTGTACCATTTAAGACAATAATTGGGTTTTAAATTCACCTCTTTTTTGTAAACTCCTTCATAAACCTCTCCGAAAAAACCTGCACCCAAAATACGCCCCAAGACGATGGACTTTCTAGAGAGTCCATATTTCACTATTGAACACAAAACATAAAGAGTCTTTCATGTGTCTTTTAATCATGCAAAACTGATTGACATGAGACAGCAGTGTTAATAAACAGACAAAGCACTCACACACTAATATAAAACAATTTTACATACCAGGAGGTTTTTCATCCATGATTTCACAGTATATATCAGAATCTAAAAAAATACAGAAACTTATATAAAATAAATCCTGCCATAAAACCAAAACTAGGCAGTAAATTAATGGTTGACATGTTGTGACCAATGTCTAGAAGTGGTAACATATGGGTACTCACTCCTACTGTGGCGTTCGGGCTCTTTCAAGGATTCACGCAACACTATCCTAAAGAGCAATGTGGGAAATCAATTAGATAAATCTGTAACAGTCTGCAATATTCTGCAGTATAGAATCACAGCTGTGTTGAAACAAACACATAAATAAGAAGGTATTTGGTTTTTGCTTACCCTGAGGGGATGGCGGGAAGGGAGTTACGGAGTTCTGTATCTAAAACAGTTGAGAAGGTCTCAGTTTAGATGGTTATTTCTTATGACCAATAACTAAGACAGTCATTCGGCATAAAATAAAGTGGTGATTATTGCTGAGAAGTTAAGCTTTGAGACAATGTAAGACTTAAAAATATGAATGAAATCATGTGCAGTTTCTCAAACACACCATCCCACACACACACACAGTTCTAAGGAAATATATAATTGGTGAACTGCATTATATGAGACCGGAAAGACAAATAGAGCTGTTGGCTTACTTTTATTGGGCCGAGATATCACTGATGAATCTGTGTTGTTCTCGAGCCTGCAGTAGCCATCAATCAAGTCAGCCATGTTCTCTGCCATCGCAAGTGTAGGTACGTTGACTGAGAGAGACTGAGCAGCAAATAGGCACAGTAATGCTGTTATTATAAAGACAGGTTATGAACTAAATGTTATAGTTTGAAACCAGAGTGAGATGCTTACCTGTCTGGCTCCCTTTATATCAATGTCTAACAGTGTTTTTCCGTCACTTTGTGGTGTCCATTTAACACTGCGGATCTGTTTAAATTCTGCTAGACATAATGTCTGAAAAAAAAACAGAACATGCTATGAGAAATAACTGCAATGAATTTTCATACTAATATAAACTATAGTATCAATAGCAAATGCCAAACAATACTTGTCATAAAATGTTGTAGCGAAGTGATTTAAAAGAAGGCTACAGACAGTTTATTAGCACTTTCATGAAACAGACAATGGTTTACAGAAGGCACATATAAATTGCATGCATGGCCCTGACCATACAAGTGTAATTACTATGTGTATTTTGATGCATATGTGTATCTGTGCATAGTGTAGGCATGTCCCATAAAACATTTTCACATACAGATAATTATAAAAGAGATGCATGATTTATTTATCTTCAGTAATTGCTTTATCCTGGTCAGGGGATAAGCGCTGGATGAGATGTATATCACAGGGCATCGTGTACATACACAACTACAAACTAATTCACATTTAAGATTTAGATCTATATTATATATATAGATCTTTAGGTCTATTCACCTACTGCATATTATAATCTGTTATAATCTGTTTATACTGTAACAATATGTTTCTGATTTAAAATTGGAGAAAAAAAAGGAAATAAGAGACGACAATAGACACTGAAAATAGACAATCACTACCTCACTATTTGTAAAATGTTATTGATTCACTGATGTTTGCAATCATTTGCACAGTTAGATCAATCCATGTATAATTGTTTACAATAAAGTCTATTTGCCATTTGCAAATTTTTTATAATTCAATACTTATCAATGCAATGTACACTATTATTTGTGTTTCTACCTGCTCTTTTTGTTTACATATGTGCCTGCATAATATGAATTATAATGATTTAATATTATGATTAATAATATGATTTTTTTAATTAGTAAATTCAGGTTATTTTTAAACATACATATTTAAAAGTATTTATATATCAGCTCTTAAGTGTTGAATTTATCTTACCGAAGAATCTGTTTGTGTCCGTTGGCGAATACCTCTTGCTCCAATGACTAAATCCACTGTTAGACTCCAGCCTTGCTGTAGGCAAATAAGAACATGAAATCTCTACAACCATTTCACCTCAAGTAATTCTTAAATGTATACAAATAAATTAACTATAATTAATTAATTATCCGATCAATCATGCAATTAAGTAGTTGGTGATACTCACCACTAGCTCACAAGGAAAAACCTCTTCATTAAAGTTAATGAATTCACCAAATGTCCTAAAAAACTTGACCATGCACTCTTCCTCCTTGAGTGTGCCATATTGCTGAAAAGTCTGTTGGATCATCTTCCTGAGCTGCTTCGGCT
The DNA here is from genome assembly GCA_028565595.1 of Duopalatinus emarginatus. Classification (NCBI taxonomy): domain Eukaryota; kingdom Metazoa; phylum Chordata; class Actinopteri; order Siluriformes; family Pimelodidae; genus Duopalatinus; species Duopalatinus emarginatus. Next base: position 2,395,911 of record JAOVVF010000034.1, on the reverse strand, counting down.
GAGGGGAACAACAACAAAAGAACAAAGTTTAGTTTAGTCCAGCACAGCTCATTGACTATACTGATATATACTAAACTATACAAATACACTATATGGCCAGAGTTATGTGGACACCTGACCATTACACTCATATGTACATTTATATCCCCTTTACTTTTACATTAACTGGCATATGTATCTGTGGGGATTTGCTCAGTAAGGCACTAAAGTCACGTGAGGACGCCTGAGGTATATATATTGGTGTTTCAGTTTATCCCAAAGGTTTTTAGTTGGGGTTTGACAATAGTGTTGAACATCGTACTTTAAATTTGGTCTTGTATGAACAGTCAGGTTTCAGGGATATTGCTGGTACTTTATCATATTTTTATCACAATCATGCCTTAATTTATCTTTAGTTCGAATATGCTTACCTTCATACTGTCAATGAGTTTCTGTGGGAAAAAAAGGTCTAGCCCAACATCTTTCCTAATTTCAAGCAAGAAAAAAGAAAGGGTAGCATGGATGTTAATGTCACTAAAAGCATATTAAATGTATGATGTATCATTTTTAAATAAAAAAGTTAGCTTTGGCAAACTGGCTGTGGTATAAGAGGAATAAAAAACTGCTGAGTAGGGATTTTAAAAGCTTAAATGATTGATGACTTACTCTAACAATTCAAAATTGGACTTCTTCTCAAGGCCTTTGGCATTCATGTCTTTGTAAAACCTCCTACCAGGACAGTAAACAACACAAATCAGCCATAGTGAAGAAAATAAAAGCGCAATCTTCTATTCTAAAAAATGTATACTCAAAATATCTAGACTATTATTTAAATTACTACAGAAACGTTATGCATGTAACTGCTTTACACAAAAAATGGCAGAACAAGAGACATTAATAGTCCTACCTGATCTCCAAACAACCCAACTGCAAAGCCATACCATCACTGACTTTATCAGAATACTGCTGCATATAGTCACTACGAACCTGCACCACACCAAGCAGCAATACATTACATTAACAATTAATATTAATAAATCTGACCCAATCATGATTACCATGATTACTCTGTCCTGTGATATTATGCTAACCTGATGGTAAAGATATAACAGTGAGGTTCTGTCATCTTTAAACTTCTCCAAGTAATTAGCTGGTATGTAGCGAATCCTCAGGTCATACCTGAAACACAGGCAACAGTGTCAAAAAAGTGTTGATTACAAAATGTGTATAAATTTAACCTACATATTACTTGATATCTACTTTAATTATTCATTATCTACAGTGAAATCTGTCACCAGGTCCTAGACTCTTGATGGCTCCAATGTGTTTATTTAAAATCAAGTATAAATCTTTTCAGATTTGGAATCTGCTGATGAAGGTATTATTATTCTGGATATTATACATCATATTTAACAGCTTCACAAATTAGAGTTGTGTATGTATTACACATTGCCCTTCACCTCCACTCTGCCTCCACATGGAGTCTTTCATAGCGCTGCTCCACTTCATCTACAGTCAAATCAGGATGCAGCCAGTGATGCTCCTCAGACTTCAGGTGCTTGAGTCTTAGGCCAAAGCAACCTGGATTCTGCAGATTAGGGCCCAAACGCCCACTGATCAGAATGGATTGGATGATGGCCTGATAATAGACAGATGGAATAATAAGTCTCAGAAACTGACGACCTGAATTCAAAAGATATGTTAGTAATTAAGCAGAGAACTTTGACTTCAGGTATGCAGATGCACATTTGAAAGCTATGTATAATAATTAATTTCATGATCTTATATCGATATATTCATGTTGTGCATAATAATATGTAAAATCTGAGTTACAGGGTGGTTACAGAGTAGCAAAAATGTGTCTATGTTCACTGATTTTGGTATTATGTTATCACTATGCACTCTGAATGTGAATACTAACAAATATTTAATTAAAGTATGCACTCTTATATCAGTTTGTAGCTAAATTGAATATTGTGTAGCATCCTCAAAGCAATTTAGTTCCTCTTATCACTTACTTTCAGGTAACAAAAAAGGCCCTCTCTTTCTCTGAAAGTTTATAGGAATTATATAATTCCTATATATAGGGTTTTTTTTAATATCCACCAGTTAAAAATTTTAAAAATAGAGAAACTTTTTAAAGAATGATGAAAGTGCACTATTTGCCTACTGTGCGTGCACACAGAGGAATATGACCTCCGCATTTAACCCATCCGTGCAGTGAAACACACGCACACACCAGTGAACACTAGGGGGCAGTGAACACACTTGCTTGGAGCAGGGGGCAGCCCCAAACCACAGCGCCCGAGGAGCAGTTGGGGGAGTTAGGTGCCTTGCTCAAGGGCACCTCAGTCATGTCTTGCCGTGGGCAGGGATCGAACCCACAACCTTCCGGTCAAGAGACCGGTTCCCTTAACCACGAGGCCATAGCTGCATGGGCCTGGCTCTAAAAACTCTTTCTGTAAATGTTAACTAAATGTTCGCCATCAGAAATCATTACCATGTAAGTAATTAACACCTTTTTTTGTTAACCAATAGAATTTTGATTATTTCGCAGCATTCACAATATTTGTCCCTGCAAATTATCTGTTACTACAGAAACAAAAAATACTATAAGGATTTCATTTACTAATAATAAATTGATACATAGTAATATAAACCTGTGATTTGCTGAGTAGATTGCACCAGATTTGGGTATTCAACAGAAAACATTCCCTGTACACTTCACCATCGACTGACTCTCACCTTTATCTTCCAGGAGCTATCGCACTTGACAAGTTTGAAGTTTTTCAGGTTGTTGCTGCTGCTGAAGCATACTTTAAGAATTTTCACAGGACCTCCTTCTCCAGCAAGGGCAAACACGGGGGATTTTGGCCCATCAAAGTCTGCGCTTGGCACTTTCCATGACAGTGTGGTGGTATCACCTGCCATTTTGAAAACTGCTTACAGGAAATAGTACACCATCACACCCACATCAGGCCTGCAGAGAACATACACACAGATTCAAATTGCCAAATACAAAATATTTAAAAACTTTTATTAGTATAGAGGAACAAAGAGTAAACAAATTCAGACTAAAAATACAGTTATGAGAAATCAAAATGCAAAAAAAAAAAATGTAAAGAATGAAAAAAATGACATATCCTGCTAGCACATTAATGTGGTTAAAATCCCATGTAACTGTTATCTGTTCACCTCCAAGGGTCGTTACAGCATAAATCCATCAGGCCAAAATGTGCATGTTTGCTCTTACTGACTCACTGCCTAGAGACACTTCCACAAGCACAACTCTGCTTTCACTGACCTGTCATCGTGCTTCAAGATACTTATGGATTCTTCAACCTTTCATATAAAAGTAGTGATTGGTGGTATAATGAAAAAATGACTGATTATTAATGTGCTTAATCCAGGGTTTAAAACAGACACCATTTAATGACGTCCCATGTACAGGACTGAGATAGTACCAAAATGTAAAATGTAAAAAATGTAACTTTGAGTAACTTTACCAAAAGCCTTTATCCAAATACACAAAAGTATTGTCAACCTCTGCCCATTTTTTCAATCACATCTAATGTGACTCAAAAAGGAGGCTCTTTGTATAGAACTCTGGTGGTGTTTGTCCTGATTAAATTTTGTCCAGCTAATCAGATAACAGTTACTAAGATAACAGGATTATATTAATAATGCAAATTATATGAAGTAGTCTTAGGTTGGAAAGATCCTTGTCAACATTCAACATGGTAAACAACTCGACTAGACAGAACACAAGTCTAGTCTAGAAATTTAAACAATTCTGAAGAGCCCTATCACCTCACTGAGAAGATGAATTGCTTAGAGGGCTGTTTGTAATGTCAATGTTTACATTTGTCTGCAGGGATTCTTCCCAGATCAGGAAGTGCACAGTATTCCCAGTGGGTGTGTGTATATCTTTGTGGGAACCAGAATTTTTTTCATTGCTTATTTTTTTATTTTATTTGTTTTTGTTTTTTACAAAAATAAAAATAAAAAAGAGCCAAGCGTTTTTTTTCCATCATTGGTATTATGATTATGATTATGATTATGATTAGACATAGCATTAATTAGCTGCATTAGCAAGTATATCAGCAAAAGATCCTCATGAGAATGGCAAGTGTGTGTGTGTGTGTGTGTGTGTGTGTGTGTGTGTGTGTGTCCAAATTCCAAACGTTTTCCTTTTGCCTACTGAAGTTAAGGTTAGGATTAGGGTTAGACATAGCATTGATTTAATTAATTAATTATCATTATGTCTATAGAAAGACCAGAGATAAATAGTGAAACCAACACTGTGTGTGTGTGTGTGTGTGTGTGTGTGTGTGTGTGTGTGTGTGTGTGTGTGTGTGTGTGTAACAGTCCCGCCTTGTTGGTTTTGCAAGCCTGAGGCAAAGAATTCCTCACTAGGCTGAAGCTACTTGTCTCAATCTTGTCATACTATCTACAGGATCCTTCAAGGGAATAATAGACTACCAAGTACCAGACATCTACTGATCATTCAATTCAATAAAAATCTTGCACCTCAAAACTTAGTAAAGTAGCAATACTGACCAACATTACTGATGCATTCATTTGTTGTATATGTTAAATTAAAACTGCTAACTCAAATCATGCTCTTTTGTAATAATCAGAAGATGGAATCAAAATGACCTTTAACTCCAGCACACCACCACGTCTCTACCACCACAACAAAGAGCAGGGGTTTTTTGTGGATCTTGGAAATGGTAACATGTGAGTGAGATCTGCCCTCCAGAGGTCATATCACTTTTACAAATGGGTACAAGTCAGAGAAAATGGGACATGTTGAAGACGGATTTTCTACACAAGAGCTGGACATATACCATCTATGATAATATGATATAACTATTAAGCATGAATTCTCATTTCTGCCAACTGTGAATGATGAAAGAATTATTATACTGAACGTGTTTTAGTGAAATATATAACTAAACATGCCTTTTCTGGATAAGGGATCTGACTTTAGTTGAGAAATCAGCTAGATTACATTTTATTACATGGTACCCAGCATACAGTATTTTGTGGCTGTACCTTCTGTGGTATTTGTGTACAGCATACATTGTTATACATATACTACAGTTCTTTCACAATCTCCACACAAATTGTGACAACAAAACAAAAAAGAGATTAAATTAAATTTGATAATAGCTCATAGCTGCTTTGATTTCTGCTTTGAATCAGTATGTTAATTTTTTATATCCATATGTGACTCAGTAAAAGTTTAGTCTGTTCTGTTTAAGGACTTCTGTGCTCTTCATTCCATAGATGTTAAACTGCCTATAGCAAATTGTGTGTGAGTGAGTCACAGTAAATACAGGAGAAACATGTTAATAATATAACTGTGGATTTAGAACTAATTGCTATAATATTGCTGTTTCTTATTATATAAAGTAGAAATACTTTTTGCAGACAAAAAAATTGAATCTGGAATCTACACTTTAACCACTAGACCCAAACCCTATAGTACTGTTGTTTCCTATTAGAGTCCAAACTAGGACCCTCTTAAAAAGTAATAAACTGTTGGATATCCAAAGAAACACATTCTTTCTAAGAGTGTAATTAGATGTGTATATGTACATACAGCAGAAAATAGCAACTTTCCAGCAGACTATCATGTCAGAACTTGCTAAATATGACTAAATCAAGTTGCTACAGGCATATATCTCATTGAGTATAGAAAATATCCAGAGCACTACTGCAGCTACACATGCCATGAGCCAAAAGATAACAATGCATCTTGGATATAAATAGTCTACACTTTGATATGAAAAATTGAAACTAAGATAAATCATGTCTAAACTTATTCTACTTTCAATGTGAAATTTCAACTAGTTAAAATCATTTATAACTGGGGGTGTGAATGTGTTCAGAATGAACCAACTACATTCAGTCTTACCTTCAAAACTAATTATAATACAGCCGTCATCAATGGAATTGATTAACTGATTAAAACTGATTAACCCCAAATAAAGATCAGCTCTTTCTGTGGGATTTTCTTGTTTTCATGTGACTGCTAGAGGCATGACCCTCAATGTGTTTACTAAGCATGTACGGTATCTTCTTTGTTGAACGATATTGATCAGGTAAGGGGTTTAATCTAGATTACAAAACATTAGATTTATCATGAAACACCACTGTTGTCAACAAGCATTTCCAAGAGCAGGCTGCTTTTTCAAAATTTACCAAAGGACAAGATAAAAACTTAACAGAGAAGTTGCTCAAAGATTGGAACAATATGAAAGGTGCTGAAGAACCACTGACAAATACTGTTTACTCTCTGCACAACACAACAATCTCACAACAATCTCTCCAAATGAAAACCATTTTAAATGAAAATAAATTGAAGCCTAACTAAGTGTTCCAAACCATGTGGCAAAATATGTTATAGTCTCAATTTTAAAAAGGTACAAAAATTTCAACAGGTATGTTTTGCAAAAAAGCACATCATCAAAAGAAAATTACAGTAAAGCATGATGATGGTAGCATCATGCTTGTAACAAACATGCTTTAGGCCTGCATGTCTAGCCAGAACTGTGGCACTTATCAAGGTGAAGTGAACATGAATAGACACCAATACCCCTCAACTTTAGTAATTTCATGTGTCTGCTAGCTGAAGGTGATAACGAAATTCACCTTTCAACACAACAATAAACAAAGAACACAGCTAAATCAGCCAAATCAGCCTCAAACAAAAAGATCAATGTTTCTGAATGGCCTAGCCATAGAAATCTGAACTAAACGCAACAGAACTGTCTTTGGGATGACCTGAAGCAGGAAGATCAGGAAAACATTGTTAGGTTAAAATGTGTCATGCTGATAGACTCTTACCTGAAAAAAAAGACTAAGTGGTGTAAATTCTACTTTAACCAATTATGACCAAGTAATTACAATGACCTAAATTCAGACTTAGATCATTGTAATAATAAAAAAAAATCTTTATTCTAGCAAAATAATTATATTTTGGTTGTCTTTAATATTTATATGTTTTTATATTGTACATATTTATATATTGCTGTTTCACATAAAAGATGAGAAAACTAAATCTTAATGTCATTCTTTTACTTCATAAAATCCTGCCATTCTAATAGCAGTGTGTAGCCTTTTTACATCAACTCTATCAACACAAAGGATTAAAGTAAACAGACTTCATGACTTTGCAATGTTCTGCTAATCCTGTCAGATGTTATGTGTAACAACACCATAAGAGCAGGTGTCCTAAATAAGCTAGTGTGACCCATCCCTCATCACTACAACCAGGTTTGTATTGAACAACTAGGTGAAATTTTGCGAAGTTAATTCACAAAACACTGTCATGATATTATGGGGACATAGCTAGGGCAAACTGCAGAATTTTATGCCAAATAGTACATGAACGCTAGGGTTTGGTAGTATGTAGGGCTAGTTAAAAATGGCACTAAACTGAACTTTTTCCTTGTTGCTGGTGTGGTATTATTTACCATGTACCTACAGTGCATATAAAATCTAGAAAGATACCTGGTAACCTAATAATAAGTGGTCCTTAAGGTCCAGTTTTGCACTTTAGATTAATTAAATGTGCACATTATTGATAAAAGAAGCATACATGCATGAGAAACAGACAGAAACCGAGTTTGTACTGTCTAGTACTTGTGTATGTGAGAGTGTAGCAGGGTGTTTGTGCGGTAGTCTCAGCCAGTGGAATGCACATGCAGCAACCTGACCTGCGCAGACTTGTCCTGAAAGGAGCTCTATACTACAGACCCACAAATATTAGTTTTCCCTGGTCAGTATTTGAATTCTGAAATCCAATGAAAAGTTACTTTATTATAACAAAATGTATTATTGCTGTTTGCTCAGGGTGGGGTCTTAGGGGATAACAAGTGCAATCACAACAAGCACCTGACAGCTTTACCTGAGAAAACCTATCATATAAAAAGCATGAGTGTGTGCAATGTCACCCACCTTAAGTAATATTTGATGAATCACTCACCTTGTGTGATATAGTAGCTTCAGTCCAGTTCACGTCATTAGAAAAGTCTTTCTCACTCAGTAGTGCCACACGTTTGCCGTGTCCAGGTAGATGGAGGTGAAGTGACTCGTAGGCCACGCCTCAGCCTGACTTGCCCTTCGTACTTCCTAGTTCCCCTCTGCAACTTGCTTCAACTTTAATGGGGGAGGTGGTGTAGTTCACTACTGCTTTCCAAACCGGAGGTAGTTGCTGTGTAAAATGGGTAACAAGTGGAGTACAAAATAATAACAATAATAATAAAAGACAGAAAGAAAGCAGTCACAGCTTTGCACTGGCAATCTCCAGACATGATCAGAAGAAAGTAGAGTATGATATCCTGCACAGTGGTGGTTAACTGTGTCAAGACAAATGTGCAAAGATTGAGCAAGAATTCTGGCAGAGATATGAGGAAGATTGTTAAAAGGTGGATATTAAAGCTGGAAAGATCTCAAACTGTTCAGGAGATATGAAAGCAGAAGTTACAAATAGTTATAACAAGTTACTTTTAAACTATTAATAAGCTATTAATACAGCCTATTAACTCCATTGTTGAGTGATTTGTTATGTGATAAGGAATAAATATCTCCAAAACCCTACAGACTCAACACTGTGATAATTAAATGTGAATGCATTATAGAGTTTTTGGACTGTATAAATATACTAATAAAGGTGTAAAAAGGCCAGTTATAAACTACATAAGCATGTACTGAGACACTGTTATCTAAAGGTTTAACAATACTGACATCTTGTGGCAGAAACTGGAAATTACTTTAGTTGTTTTGGGGTTTTTTTACCAATAGATGAAAGTGAACTATTTGCCTACTGTGTTTGCACACAGAGGAATGTGACCTCCGCATTTAACCCATCCGTGCAGT
>JAOVVF010000034.1:2325113-2338824 GCA_028565595.1 Duopalatinus emarginatus | reverse complement strand
AAACTTAGGCTGCGTCCGAAATCGCATACTTCTGTATGGTGGATGTAGTGCGTCCGAGGCTGTGCATACTGCTCGCTTGCATACTGGAATTGCGTACTGCCTTAACAGTAAACAGTGCACACTGCTTCGAATTCAGTATGTACTGCTTCAGTACGCAATTTCGGACGCAGCCTTGCTCTTACTGAAGCAGCGTGCAACAAGCCTCAACATGAACTATGGGTGAATCTCAGGGCCAAATTAGAATTTGCGTTAACGGCACTATTTTGTTTTTAATCGCAATAATTTGAGATCGCATTAATGTGTTATTATCAGCCCTAAATTAATCTAATTCTTTTAAATAGAATCAAATAAACATAGTCTGAGCCATTATAATACCTGTCCTGCACAAATAAATGCGGGTACAGTATTTTTAGACTAGCTGTAAATTTTTGCTGCATTAGACAGGAGGATCGACTCACAACAATCTCTTGGTTACTTAGACAATGCACAGCGTCAGGATGGACAACCATTTTCATTTCCGCACTTTTTTAATTTCTAGGATTTTATGGCCTCTTCACGCTTCAACAGACATGTGGATGTCCAGTTACAGGCTCACAGAGTATCTGCATATCTGAGTTCTGAAATTTGTAAGAACAGAAACCTTTTTAAGCATCAAAAATTAAGCTACAGTTTTCAAGACACTGACAAATATGCACAGGTACTATACTGTATGCCGTATCTGTCAAGTCATCTTTTAGGATACCCCGAGCCCAAGATAGATGATACAGCAAACACATAACCTCCCTCTAGCTGTTTCTGCAGATGTGTGTATTTCCCTTAGTCTTTCCCTTGCTGCTGAATGAGCAATTCTCCATATTCTCATTTCAGTAATGGTTAGAATGATGAACCTGTGTTGTTTAGCTTATTGGCAAGAAAAGGGGCACTTCCAAGATGCCTTGTAAATCAAGCAAGTAAAATCACTTCTCAAATTAGGTCTTATATCCCAAGCCTCAATGGATAATTATTACAGGCCTGTTTTTTTAACTTCTGAATAAAAATAAGACAAGACAAGATGAAACAAGACCAGATAGATAAGATATGATCTTATTATGACATATTTAGGTTGCACACTGGGTAACAGATTACAATAATTTTTTTTTAAAGTGTAAAAATAGTTTTTTTTAAAAAGTCCTGAGCATGCATGAAAAAAAATCAAGCCCAGTATTTCATTAAAATCAGTATGTTAAATGAATATGTGGCTGACATGTGACTTGTTTCTTCACAAAATGCTTAGAGCTTCGCTGGTGCCTAGAGATCAGTTGCCTGAGTAAGCCATCTTGGATTTTTAGCCTATAAAAATAAGCCTTGTAGTGCTTTTTTCATTAAGGTCCTTCATAATTTTCACCCATTAGCTAGTTTTATGCACAGTTACCACCAAAGATAGTGTAGCCAAACATGCTTGGAGAAGAGTGCTTAGGTAATTATGAACTTCAACATAGTGCATGATTTTCTGTTGAGCCACTCGAGAACCTGCCCTGAGAGTTTTTCACAGGCTACAGTTTTAACAAACCATCTATATCTAGAATTGATTCGAGGTTAGTTGTATTAAACAGAGTTGAATTTACCAGTACAGTAAAGACCAAGTATGTACTGTACATTGTACAAGACAAGACATGCCCAGATGTGTTCAATAACCATAACCATAACCATAACCAGATGAGTGTTCCTCTAACCATAATTTGGCATCTGTGAATGTTGGCACATTGTACACTGTACACTGTAAAATGAGGACTCATGAACATGAAAATGAACAAATGTAACTCATCTGAAAGGAGGCACACATAACATTGATCTGTCAGAGACTTCTGTAGACGTACGACGGGTCTCTGAAAATGCCTTCATACCATTATGAAGCCACCAATAGCCCATCTGTACCAGTTTTTCTGTCATGATAATGTAGTTGTATAGACAATCCATAAGCTACAAAAGACAGGACCCAACTCAAAACCATTTTCAACTGAACAAGATTCAAGTTTCTATCAGCTCAAGGCCTGAAATCAAAGATCCAACTAACCCAGTCACTGACTGATGACTGACGAGCATTGACAAGCATTGTGACATACAAGCCTAATGACTTAGGCTTAGTAAGTCAAACATTAGACAGTCATACATTCCATCAAAGGAATTATAGGGAACCTTTTTATTGCCTATAAATCAACAGGCAATTGAAGGTTAAGGTTTTGGAGCTCTTTCACAGCTAACCTTTTACTGGAGAGATATTTCGTAGGCTTTCACTGAGCCTTTCTCTCACAGCGAGGACACCTTAAGGAGCGATAAAGAGACTCACACCATACAGGGTGATGCAGAAAGCCACTGACCAGGGCAAATGGTGCATGGTGAGAGGTTTTGAGTGACAGCTCATAGATAAAAGCTGCTCGGCTAAGGCAGTGGGGAAGAGGAGGCTTTTAGATAAGTGGCATAAAGAACTGATGGGTATTATGTTTGCCCATGTGAGACTAAATTCATGCAGACCATATTGTTTGGGGTTCTGTGTACGTATATGACTCGACGGGTTAATCGTGGGTAGTGTATACTGCATAATAATGTCTGTTAGTTTAATAGTGTGCATTCAAAGGGTAATAATAGCACTGGGCTTGTGGGCTGGTGTCTGTATGTCCTTCCTAGTGATCAGACTCATGCTTTATTCAGGATGTGCTCTGTCGGGGGTATTTCTTCTTAGTAATGCCAGCTCATCGGCCAAGCCATCCAGCTAATAGTGCAGAGAGGGGAGGTAGGCTGGCTGTGTCACTCTGGCAAAACAACATTCAGCCCTAAAATCTACTCTTTACACACACAACACACAATACAAACCCCTCTCAACTCATGTCTCATGACTGTTACTTCCTATTCAGTTCCTATACTTTCAACCTACACCATACAGAACGCATCCTACTTTTTAACGCACAAGAACACACCACTACACCTACTATTTCACGTTTAGACATTAGAGCAGCCTACACCTAGTATGGCTCACAGGCTGGAGGAAGTTTCTATATGTATTTAAAATTCAACAGCTCTAGCTGTTATGTGTTTCTTAAAGTGAATTAACATTTATTTCATGGTAGGGATCAGACGACACGTGGATAGCTTTCTACTTGATGTTTAATTCAGTGTGTGTAAGAAAGAATGCACTGAGTATCACAGGTCTCCCTCGTAAGTGTATCATATCAGCATTATAAACTTTGCAAAAGTAATTTTAAATAGATACATTTAAAATAAATACTTCAAGAAGGTATTCTCTTATGAGCCAGATCATCCGTCTGCAGTGAGACAGATTAAAGGCTGTATAAGTTACAGTATATAGGCTGGCTCTCTTTGGACATTTCAGTCTAGTCGAGTTGAAGAAAGAGGGCAACAGTATAGGTAATGAAAACAGCCATAGGCTTGTGGTTAAGGAATCCCACCTTGGGACCGGAAAGTTCCAGGTCTGAACCCCGCAACCAACAAAACTTGACTGAAGTGCCCTTCAGCAAGGCACCTAACCCCCCAACTGCTCCCCGGGTGCTGTGTATGGGGTTGCCCACCACTCCGGGCACGTGTGTTCACTACCCCCTAGTGGGTGCGTTTACTAGTGTGTGTGTGTTTCACTGCACGGATAGAATAAATGCAGAGGTCAAATGCAAGCACAGTAGCCAGTGAATAACTTCACTCACTCCACTTCCACTATACATCAGGAAGACAGGGTTTATGGCCAAAATTATATGAACACCTGACTAATCACACCCATATATGCTCGTTAAACATACCATTATAGATGTTTGATCTATAATATTAAAGACTTTCAATCTTCTTTGATGATAATCTCCATTCTTCTAAGAAGGTTGCTGTGGGAATTTGGGTTCATTCAGCTACATAAGCATTTGTGAGGTCAGACACGGATATTGTGAAAGTGAGGAGGTACAGTTAGTGTTCCAGACTATCCTTAAGGTGTACAGTAAAGTTCAGGTCAGGGCTCTGTGCGGGACACTCCAGATCTTTCACTCTAACTCTGGCAAACCATGTCTTCATGGACGCAGCTTTGTGCACAGGTGTCATGCTGAGACTGGGTTGAGACATTACAACATGCTGCAGCAAAAATGTTTGGAGAAGAACCAGATGAGGCTGAACATACTTTTGGCCATCAAGTGTATTTTGACAGTTATAGTATGATACACTGTAGTATATTTACCTATTTATTTTCACTACCAAAATTTATAATATAATGTAGTTCAAGACTAACATGAATAAATTCCATTCATTCTTAAAGGGTCACTGCTCAGCACTCAGCACTACACAGGCTGACAGTAATACAGTGAATCATTCAAGCGCTAAACCAGCATGAGGCCACGTTTTGGAGCTGTAACTGGGCTTGAAGGTTCTGCATCACTTAACCAGCAATAACCTGGGACTACATGCCTTCTTCAACTGTCATTTTGGGCAGAAGACACTGAGGGAAATGGCGCTTACCCGCTTACGGAGGTTGCAGGTGAGGATGAGGTTACGCGAGAAAGAGTTGGCGAAAGCTGTGTAGAATTCCAACACCTTGAGAAGGGCTTCTCTCTTGATCACATGCAGGTCGCAGTAAGTCAGCGCCCGCACGTTGGCACACGCATGAGCGAGTGTGGTCTCTTTCCAGAAGACATCACCAAACACATCACCCTTACCTGTAAAAAAAATAACAGTGTGACAAACACTGGCACTAACATGTTGTTGAAATGTAAACACATGTTTTGATTTTGCCACACAGTTTCCTTTACAAGCCTAGATCTAAATCCTAAAACGTCTATGGGTTTTGCTTTAATCTGGTTTCCTTTAACATACACTACTGTCTTTTGAGAAATGGCATCATTAAGAGCTGAGCAGGTTCAGAATGGTGGGTTCAAGTAAGCGCCTTGAGCATTATTTAACACATGGCGTTCCCATTTTATTTCATTTCATAATCATTAAGGCAGTGGAGAATCTGATCTGCTAGCCTATTAGAACAACAAGACTTTCTTTCTGCACTACCCAATCACACCTAATATGATGTCATTTGATAAAAATAGGAGAGTCAACACAGGGCACATCATATTCTTACAGCAAGAAGATCTAATCATTACAAGAGCAATTCTCAAGCTATTAGAGGATATAAGAAATATGGCTTTGGAAAATAATGTATGTGTGTGTATGTGTGGTGTACAGAAACACGCTATCATAGTTCAGAACTTCTTAGTTGGAGTTTGGCCAAATCTTCTTATGCTCCTATTATAGCCTTAATAATCTTCACTCTGTTGCTAAAAATGATAAATGATAATAAATAATAAATGAGAAAAACTCTAATACTGAATAATATGTTAAGCATTAGAAAATACAAGCAGTCTCATGTGTGTAATTTAGCAGCCAATGTCTACCAGTGGCTATTGGTGATCTGCAATGTCCAGAGCACAGGTGTCTACAGAACAATTATGTGGAATAATTATGCATGGAAAGCAGTGAAACAAACCGTATGCATAATTCAGTGTGGTCCAAATATGGCTTTTTCTTAACCTGGCTTGGAAGGTAACCTTAAGGCAAACAAGGGCAATGCATCAAAAAGTTATTGTCTGAAACTGATAGACAATCTTGTATGTTCTCCCTATGGAGGAACAGAAACAAGCCAGATTATAGAGAGCGTGCGGATTTGTTTAAATCTTTTAGCACACTTCTTCCTGGTAAGTAATTATACAGATCTGTGCTTCCTTGAATATAATATATGTGAACAAAAATTCTACTTTTCTAGTAGGATTCCTAACAAGATATTTCCCCATGCTGTTTAAGCTCAATTAATCAGTATGCTGAGCCAGGGGCAGGGTTTCTTATAAGACCCTTCCTTTAAAATTCTCCTGTGACAGACTTGTCGAATCATTTTCATACAAAAGCCACAAGGGTAACCTATCTCACCTAGAATGGCGATAACCTCATCATCCTGAATGACCTCAAGCGAGCCGGACACCACAAAGCATAGCGTGTCAACACTCTCTCCAGCGTGGAAGATGAGGTCTCCTGGCGCGCAGTGTGTGGTCTGGAACTCCACAGCCAAAGAGCGCAGACAGCCATCACTTGCCAGACGGAAGGCAGGATGCTCATTAAACACCTGACGGTTCAAGTGTACGCAAATGTCCGCCCGCATGTCTTTGGGGCAGATGGACAGCACCTAGGGGAAGAGAAAGGGTGTGGATGTCATGGCAGAGTAGTGACAGGTTATAGTGTTAGTTGATGTGTGTGAATCAGGATGGGTGAGAGACAGTCAATCAACACTGTGTAATGAATGAAGACGTTTAGAGTCGTGCTGATTCAATGCAATTTGATGGAAGCAATAAAATAATAATAAAAAAAAGAGACAGTTCAGCAAGAGTCATGTCTATAATATACACAAGTCAAAAAGTGCAGACTAATACAGCTCAGTGTGTATCAGTGTGTACAGAATTTATGTACAGGACAAGTGCTGCACTGGTGGTCAGGGATTCAGCTTTTCATTGACAAAAGCAAATTGCTCAGCTGCTGCTGGGATCTGGAAATAATTTGGAGTATTATAATAGACATGAATATTTCATTTTGGTGTGGTATAGAGTGATACTCAGCCATCGACGGAAAGGTTTTTTCCTTTTATTTTCTTAAATAAAAAAGTCTTTTTTAAAAAAGGGAAAGGAATAGAAATCCAGAATGCCTGCTGATAACATTATTAAGCTTTTAATAAACTTTACCTGCTGACTAAGAAAGGACAGGTGCACTTTACTGCTAATCACCGCCACATATTCCTTATCAAGTATCTTTAAGTTAAAGCACAATTGTTGTTATCTTGCTAATTTTTAAAAAAGCATATCATTTAGCACTCAGCAGTCCAGGCAGTACTGGGTCAGTTTTAACATTTTAAGGACATCATATGGACTATGTAGACAACACAGGAGTGTTGTTTTGTATAAGGTTTAAGGTAGTATTATGACATTTTCTTGACTGACCTAAAGTAGTAAGTTATAAAAACATGCTCTATACCATTGATAGACAATGACAGGTTTGACTTCACTAAACACTTTTCAGTTATTCAGCCATGAACGTGACTAAACAAAGCTGTATTTAGATATGATAATGAAGAATATTTCATCTATAATCACAGACAGCTGCATATTCGCTCATGTGATTTAATCATAATTAAATATAATGTTCATGACCATTCATTAACACAGCTTTGTGGAAACAACCTAATCTAATAATAATAATAATAATAATAATAATAATAATAATAATAAATTCATTGTCAGAAGCATTGATCAGTTTAGTGGAAAACAGATTAAATCTCATTTCACCATCTTCATCAGATGTATGCTATACTAAATTAGACCTGTTTTCTTAATGGTTTTTATTTAGGCTCCCCTGGAAATATCCTAACAGACATAATTTTTAATTTCTTAGGAACAATTCATGTGCAGGCAATAAAGCTGACGTTAAAGGCACTTTAATAAAGGCTTTTTAGTGTTTTTTTTAATGTATTTTTTTATTTATTGTTGCAGGATGTGATGCAAATAGATCACTTTAAAGGAAAAGGTAGAGGCTCTCTGACCTTCTCTGTGTCAATGCCTTTTGACATGGCCCAGGTGGAGACAATGTAGTCCATCACTCTTTCGCTCAGGCCTTTTGGCACCTGATAGAGCTTCAGAAAGTCCCGCACATTGTTCAGCATCTCGTGGTAACGGTTGGTATTGGTATACATCTGCTGGAAGATGGTGGTCACATTTCCAAAGATGGTGGCATACAGGAGTGCTGTGAAAGAAAGTTAGTCAGTAAAGAAATTGTAAAATAGATTTGGTCAAGTGAAAAGCCGCTCAACATGATACAGAAATAAAATCACTTATCTGATGAAGACACCATTTATTTAATGGTATAAACATAGAACTTAAAGACAATAAAGTCTTGAGAAACAGCATGAAATGATCAATATTAAACAGGATGTAAACATTTTATCAGAGTGTGAAGGTGATCGTTTAAAAATACAACTAGTTTTATGATCTGTTATTACACTGTAAAAAATGATTTTTTGACTTAGTAAAAAGAATGAAGATTATTAAAGCACTATATACAAGAATAATCTATTACAGTTTTGCTACTTAAGAAATTTCCAATCTATTTGGTGTTTCTTTGTAATTGTTTGTCATCAAATACATTTGGAAATTTGAGTCTAAATGCTAAAGTAAAATTTACAACATTTATGTCATTTTTTTCTATTGATGAGAAGCAAAACTGAAAATTGCAAGTAAAAGATCTATAAATCTATAAATCTATAAAGATACAATGATTAACATCTAACTGAACTGAAAAGTATCATTTACTGAAGAATTTGTAATTAAATCCACTGAGAATTATGACTAACCTTTACCTGAATATATGCTCTGTTAAATTTACTTGATGTTTTTATGTGGAAAGTTTTTTTAGTAAATCCTGCTCCACTTTTTTTTCAGTGTACTAACATTATAACAACTATAAACACTCGTTCACTCACTAGTGTATCCTTTTATCAATTTTAAAGTTTATCAGACATAAAGGCACCTTGTCATTTAAATGACTTCAAATACTTTAACTCCACACAAAACACATGTGACTATTACCATAAATACTATATAAATATTCTTAAATATTCTACACATTCACAATTCCACTTTTGTCTTTAAAATATGTTTCTGTTAAACAACAAATGTTTAAAAATGTTTTTATTATTATTATTATTATTATTATTATTATTATTATTATGCTTAAGATTATGTGGTACATCCATTATATAGGTCCATCTTAAAAACAAGGTACTATAGAAACAATAGTATTTAGAATTAGTATAGTACTATTCAACAATAATATAGCACAATAAAAAATTAGAGCTGTGTCACCTCACTGGCTCCATAGTTTGTCTGTTGTTGTAAGATAGCATGGGTTTTCTCAGTTGCAACATTAAATCTATCTAGCTTCAATCTCCAGTTCAATTGCATTGAGAAAAAAAATAGTTCTGACTTTTCAAGCCATATTTGTTTATGACTCATGACTTTAAATCTGTTTAGAATCATGTTTCTGTGACTAAGTGTGATGAGTAAAATTGGATGTTATGCAGGGTTTTTATTTGCCATTCAGCAACAAATATAAATAAGTATATACACAGTTTGGTACAGTCCAGATAAACAAATCTGATTTTGTCAATAATAATGTGGACACTGCCTAAAAGTTACGTTTAAAAAATAATAATTATCAAATTATTATTACTGATTATAAAGATGCATTTCAAATGCAACACTGCAGTGTAAATCTTATGCATTATTAGCACACTGTAAGTAATCAAACTAGGTATTTAATCCATTGGGGGTTTTTTTAGCACTGTTTCTTCTTTCTTGAAAAAATACATAAGTGGAAAACTCTAATAAATAGGATATATATGCTGTCAGCTTGTAAGTAACTGAAATCCGCAGTATGGCAACTGGTAGCTGGCCTCAGGATGTTTCCATGGGAACAAACCCAGACCAAAATAGTTCCTGAGCTGTGTGCTTGTGTTATTACCAGTATGTTTACTGGTGCAAAAGAAAGAGTTTAGACCCAGAGACGATAAATATAAAAAGACACAGATGTGTCACATACCAAAAAGGAAAGGAATAAATTTGACAGTACACTGGGTGGTAGATCTTATTAGAGTCTTCCACTGTTATAGACCAGTTTCTCTACAATTAGCATTAAAAACAGCAGATTACTGATGACCAGAAAACTATATATATATATATATATATATAAACAAAAATACATTTATCCTATTTAATTTATGCAATGGTAAAAAAAAGGTGGCAAATTAATTAAACATTAATGAAACATTATTTGAAACAAAAGTATCAGTATTCCGCCTTTAGCCAATTTTTGTGGCCAATTTTTCCCGGTGCTTCACTAATTTTATATTAAAATACATAAATAATTAAATATTATGTTCTCAAAGATCAGTGTGATCACAGTTATTTAGGGAAATCTACAGAATACTGGACACAAATTTAGAATACACTATGGATGAACCACCAGTTCATTACATGACAACACATACACATTCATACCTACTGCCTACTTATCTTAGCGAATCCACTGACATGTTTATGGGAGGTTGGAAGAAAACCAAAGAACCCAGAAGAAACTCACATGGACACAGGAATCAAGTCCAGAATCAAGTCAATAACATGGGCTCTCCTTCGTCCCAGCTGCAATGCTAGAACTAGACTTAAAAGACGTAGTGTAATTGGAAATACTAGAGTTCCTTTAGTAATCAGCTGACTGTGAAGTCAGTCTGAATGTGATGAGGTTGTGTGCTGAGGGAATCTTGGAGCTTTGACCCTGGTGGCAACACTTCCTGCTGCGTTCTGTCTTATATAGTATTAGAGGTAGTGGCTAGTCATTTTCTTAATTTAAATCTGTTGGCAGCTTCAGACTTACCCTTATTTAGTTAGTTTCCAATCCAATTACTTCCAAACAAAGTCAGTACATCACCTATAAACATTTCACTAATCCCATCATCCTTAGCACACAAGCATATGTCCAAGCTGCTATTCTCCTCACAATTATCTAATTACTAATAGGTTCTTTAACTCCATTGCAGCTATGACGATGGAAAGCCCACGCTATCAACTTCTTGTATTTATGGCTGTAGCCTGGTCCATATTTACGGATTTAGTCTTGTCTAATTTGCCTGTCTGACTAATTGCCTACTTCGCATTCCTGGATATTGCCTTTGGTTGGTTACTCTTTGAAGCTTTGCTCCATTAGCTCAATCAGCGAAAATGACACACCTGATATTCCGAATGAATCCAAGGCTAGCGGTTACTCAGAATGATGTGTAGCAATTCACATGTCCTCTTTATACAGCTTAACCCTTATTTAGCATATGTTTAATTAAGAGTTATTGGTGTTTGTTGTATATAGACACTAAACCATTAAGTCATTATACATGGGGAAGCAGGCTGAATGAGAGTAATAGCTTTTGCTTTAATGCAGCATGTAATTTAGGTAAGACTTTGTCGATTAACAACAGTGCAGATGAACAGTGAGCTAATAATTCATTCTCTATAGCGAACAGAAGCTGTTATTTTTATATTAGTTTAGGCAATATGAAGCAAGCATTAAAGGGCCATTAGCAGAAAAACACAGACACACAACCCCAGATTTCAGCACAAAAGCAAATCACGTCAAATCACTAACACAGTCAGAAGCCTTTTGCCTAAGATGTGGAACAGACCACAAAATAGTGGTCCCCTCCCCCAGTCTTCTTCCATTCTTCTGGGAAAATCAGTGCATCTGTGGGAATTTTTTGCCCATTCATCCAAGAAAGCATCAGGTTACACTCTAATGTTGGATGAGAGTGTCTGGCTCACAATATCCGTTCTATTTCATCTCAAAGGTGTCGGTTTGGGTTGAGGTCGAGGCTCTGTGCATTTCCATCAAGTTCTTCCATGCCAAACTTACCCAACAATGCCATAATAGACCTTGCCCTTCCTCACACTACTTCTATGCTTGGAAGCACACAATTGTCCAAAATATCTTGGTATACTGAATCATTATGATTTCCCTTCACTGGACCTAAGGGGTGGGCCAACCCCTGAAAAACAACCTTATAGCATTATCATTGTTCCACCAAACTTTACAGTTGGCACAATGTATTTACATTCACCTGCCATTGGTCAAATCCAGACTTGCCCATCTGACCTAGAGAAGTGTCATTTATTACTCAACAGAACACATTTTCACTGCTCCAGTGTCCAGTGGTCCACTTCATCCAACATTGGGCACTGTGCTTGGCAATGTAAGGCTTGCATGCAGCCATGGACATCCATGCCATGAAGCTCCCAGTGCACAGTTTTTGTGCTGATGTTAATGCCAGAGTAGGTTTAGAATTCTGCAGTTACTGAGTCAGCAGAGCATTATTGACTTTTATGCACTATGCACCTCACCAATCAGCAACCCCACTTTGAAACTGTATGTGGTCTGGTATGTGGCTGAGTTACTGTGGTTCCTAACACTTCCACTTTTCAATAACGCCACTCACAGTTTATTGTGGAATATCTAGGAGGAAATGAACCACCCTATTACAGATTTACACTTCTGTGAGCAAACAATAATTTCTACACTTCTGTGAGCTTTTTTGGAATGACTCATTCTTTCACAAACGTTCATAAAGGCAGACTAGCTAGGTGCTTGATTTTATACACCTGTGGCAAAGGGAGTAAATGAATCATCTACATTTAATGATTAAGAAATGTGCCCTAATACTTTTGTCCATACAGTATAATAATATTACTATTAGCAGTTTTTCCTAGGGCATTTAAAACTAACAGAGCATGGTCCTTTTACAGAAAAGTTTCCTTTATTTAGAAATGATTAATGATTCTAAACTGGAAACTCTTTGAACCAAAGAACCCTTGATGAACCCATCAAAAAGGTGGAAGAGAAGAAATAGCTGAAGTCAGACTCAGTTTTTTTGTATTTAAATGAACAGCCTGAAGAGAAAATCTTTTGCAATTTAAACAGACTTTCACTTTAACATTCCACTTTCAGCTTTGAACACATGCTTTATGATTGCCCTGAAGGCACATTTTGGATTTGCCAAAATGGGTATATAAAAGTTTCATGGTCGTCTTGTAATGACAGTATACCCACAAGTGGAGAGCTTGTAATATCTCCCTGCTTAATAACCAAGTTCCAATGTAATATTCAGCAGACTGAGTCACCACTTCAGCACATGTGCTGCAGGCTGGTTCACAGTTCTGAGACTGATTCATAGAGAAAGCCTAGACCTGCAGAACTAGCAGCTATCCAAACTCAACCCTGTTTGTATACCCAACAGTATCCACCCCACAGGAAAGTAATGAGATTAGGACAAAAGCCAGTCAACACCTAAGCATAGATGGTACAACTAGAGACTAAAGGGAACATACGGTATGTAACCTCCGTTATGGCCACCTCACAGTGCCGCAGTCCTGTTCAGCAAACTATTTTGGCTAAATCTAGGGCATTAAAATGCCTGAGCCCGAAGGGCATTTTCTTAGTGACTTCTCTGAAAACTCGCACTGCTCAGATACCTGTAGAGGTGCCAGAGGGTTTCATAGAGGCTAAATACAGATAGAGGGGTTTTGCTGAGTATGGCTATACCTGGGCAAGCCTGCTGGGTTGGCACAAATACACACTCAGATACACACCACTGTGCAGATAGCAAATATCTAATCCTGACTGGAGCATGCCAATTAAACATTTACACTAGAATCTGGACTTATAATATAATAAGTTATAATAAGTTCTCAACTCATCAGTTGGTTAGAGGATTTAGAAAATGGAAGCTAAAGTAAACAGACAGTTCATTTTTATTTATCTGGTGGATATGAATAGAGAGACTGATAAAAGCATAAAAGCTTATAAATCATTTCCCATAGTAAACTTTTAATTCTGTGAGAAATGTTACAAATGAAGTGGGTAGGGTTGCTGTCTCACAGCTCAAGGGTCAGCAATCCTGAGCCTGGTTTACTATGCATGCCCTGTGTCTTAACACCTCACATAAACATTTCAGCAGGTTGATTGGCACCTTTAATTGCCCCTTGGTGTTAACAGTGTCTGTGCATGGTGTCTTATAATGGATGAACATGCCCAATTCCCATCCCACACCCAGGGATAAGCTCTG
>JAOVVF010000034.1:2310920-2323155 GCA_028565595.1 Duopalatinus emarginatus | reverse complement strand
TCTACCAGGAAGTTTTAGACCACTTCATGTTTCCTGCTGCTGATCAACACCTGAGCAGTGCCACAGATTGTTTGACTCTATGTTACGCCACATTGCTGAAATAATTCAGGCGAAAGGAGCCTCAACTAAGTATTGAGTGCTCTACATGCTCATACTTTTCAAGTTCATACTTCTCAGTTGGCCAGCATTTCTAAAAATCCTTTTTTTGTATTGGTCTAAAGTAATATTCTAATTTGAGATACTGAATTTGAGGTTTTCATTAGTTGTCAGTTATAATCATCAAATTAAAAGAAATAAACACTTGATAAATATATATATATATATATATATATCAGTCTGTGTGTGATGAATGAGTATAATATACAAGCTTCACTTTTTGAATGGAATTACTGAAATAAAACAACTTTTTCATGATTTTCTAATTATATGACCAGCACCTATATATATTTTCCTTTCGATAGCCTGTCAGCTCATTGTATTATTAAATCATGTGACGAGTCTTATTCTAGTTTATGATGCACATGAAAGCTAGATGCTACTGAAAACTTCAGTCCAGACACTGCTACTCAAGAAAAATCTGCATGCAGGTGATTTTAATACTCTGACCGAGTTGCTCAGAAAATCAGCCTGCATCCCTACATAACTTTTACTGTTGGCACATTTGTGTTATACTTAAAGAGGCAAACGTGCATTAAAGTGAAAGATTTGCCCACTGTGATTGCACACAGAGGAACGTGACCTCCACATCTAACCCATCCCTACAGTAAAACACACACCAGTGAACACTAAGGAGGGGCAGCCACAAATCATAGCACCTGGGGAGCAGATGGGGGAGTTAGCTAGCCTAGCTCCTGGGGATCGAACCCAGGATCTTTTAGTCATGACACCGATTCCCAAGCCACTAGGCCATGGATGCCATGTAGAAACATGATAAAAAATGTATGTTGTGTGTTTGTTGATTAATGCTCACATGATTGTTAAGCACAGCACAATAAAACCATGATTTACACACACATAATGACTTGCTGGGATAAACTTGCTTGTTTTTCTAGATGTGAGACTTGAGGCAGTGTAGAGTAGTGTTTTAATCTCATTGGTTGATCCTTGGCCCACCTCACCAGTTTGGTCTTTCTGTCATGCATACTACTTAGTTTACAGAGATATTTTTAATTAATGCATATCTCTGTAAATCTGGAGAGGAGAAGAGAGTGAAATTCTGACGAAAAAACAAAGAGGAAGGCTAAAAACCAAGAGGAAGGAATCACAGCTCCTACAAACAAGATATAAAAGAAGAAATGTATGCAGTAATTCCCACATTTGAAACAAGTTGTGTATTAAGGCTTGATTAATATCGTTGTCAG
Source organism: Duopalatinus emarginatus (assembly GCA_028565595.1). NCBI lineage: Eukaryota > Metazoa > Chordata > Actinopteri > Siluriformes > Pimelodidae > Duopalatinus > Duopalatinus emarginatus. The sequence goes on along the minus strand of JAOVVF010000034.1, from coordinate 2,321,794 downwards.
TGGACATAAATATAATGAGATCTTACTGCAACACAGCGGTAATAAACGTCAGCTATGAAAAAATCCAGCCATGCTTAGCTAAGCACAGTAAGATATAAATCCGAGAATAGGGCAAAAGTCCAAAGAAGCAAAATCAGGATCGCACACTTAATGAAGATGTTCACACATTCTTTTGAGGAAATAACAAGCCACACTGTCATTAAGAGACAAAGATTAAAAGATTTTAAAAATCAGAAGAGCATAAAGTGAAGCGAGAGCTCTTCTGTTCCTGTGTCCTCAATTAATCATCCGTGAGAGAGTGTTTCATATTATTAGGCCCCATGGGACTGGATGTACAAGACAAGTCTAAAAAATGCTCCGTTTTATTACACAGAAATAAGTGAGTTTGATATGTTATCCGTCATTTCCGAGCTATATTTGAGGGACCGCTGTTATGCGATAACTAGAAAAGTATACAAGTGTAGTGCATTGTATTGTAATATATAAAGAATATTATGATGTGATTCAGCATATTCGTAGATCTACAGATCTACAGGTCAGTCAAACAGGACAATAGTTAAAATGATTTACATTAATGTTTACATTTACGTCTTTATCCAGAGCAACTAGTTACTAGCAGTTGAGAGTTACAGGCTTTTCCCAAGGGCCCTGCAGCAACAGCTCAGCCATGCTGGGATTACATTATACAGCTTTATGAGCATTATGAGCAAGTGCCCAATGTATATACCAATGTATATTCCTTTTGAATGACTGCAACCGCTGCAAAGCAAATGTGGTCCTATTTACCAGAATTCTCCCAAAGACAATCCAAGCATAAGTATAAGCGAACAAGAGTACAACAGCACTTAAGTATGGCATGCAATCATTGACAGACTGCCTTCAAGATATTTTTCTACAAAGTCTCTTAAGCACAAGCATATATCACTGCTCAGTTGCCTGCCCAAACAATTAGACACATATGTAGCCTGTAGTGTCAGCTCTAATGTAGGTTTATATCTCAGCGGGATTTATTTAATGGCCCAAAGAAAAACTGACATTATTTAGCATGAGTACTAAGGATGCCTGCACCCCGCTAGGAGAATGACTAATTCACCCGGGTGCAGTAATTACAGCACAGCCCGCAGCCAGAGTGCATTTCTGTCCATCATCTTCTCTTCTCACTACCAGCACGAGCTTATTCCCTCAATGTTAGTTCCTTCCTGTCTTCCTAACCCTGAAGAACGTATTTTCAAAAGCATATGACAACCATATCATTTGGCTATGCAGTCTCACCTCTTAACAACTCAGTGCTTGATCAATATAGAAAAAGGTCTGGTATTCAGACATTAATAAACCCAGCACACAGCTAGTCTCAGCTCTTATGTCTGTGAGCTAGTTAATAGTAAAGTAATATTTATAACAACAACAACAAAATAATACTAGGTAATGCTTTACTTAAGTGTTCATAGGACTACATGATGCCTACACAACTCTTTCATGGAAACGGACATAAGCCTACAACCATCCACACTCATAATTACCGCAGTCGTCGATTTGGATTAAAGTGGACTTAACACATGAATTAAGTGACACACTGATTTTTGAACTCGACACTTTCTGGGATGACATAATCTCAACTGAATTTGTAGCACAATGTAATTCCAGCATATCAGAGTCACGTGATGGTGATGATGTGACATGGGGGCTTGCCTAATGACTTTAATTGGGAAAATGTAACAATGAAAGTTAGCATTTAGAAGAAACACGGTGGTAACATGAACATAAAGACCTGCTGTATCGACCCCTTAACCACCTTCGTGTTGTGTTGGCGGGTGCCAAAACATGAAGGACAGGGTTAGTGGTTCAAAACTAATTTTAACTGTACACCAGCCAACACAGACAATCTCAAAAAAAAAAACAAAAAAAAAAAAAAAGAAGACAGCTGTGGTTGAACGCAATAAGACAGAAGGATTGGACAGAGACCATTATAAACAATGCTCACATCTGCAGCGAACATTTCATATCAGGAAAGAAGTAGTTACATGTAAAGTTTCTCTGTAGGGTTGTACTGGTTATTATGATCTAATTGGAAGTTATTAAAGATTCTGTACTGCTAACGTTCATTATTTGAAGCACTGTTACTGATGTATAATTTCATGCAGCGACTGAAGAACCAACCCTGGACTGAGCTCTATTAGGTGCACATCTGCTCTGAGACAGCACTGGAACAACAGACTTATAATTAACTGCACAAATTCTTTTTTATTTTGTTGTGGACCAATGATGTGTTTGTAATAAAGAAAACTGAATAAGCACATTAGCTAGTGTTAATGTTAGAAAACGTAAAAATGGCTCTGAAGTCTCTAAAAAGTAATTCATAATTACATAAAACAGGTTTAAACTAGGGCGAATAAAAATAGGTTTCAAACAGGACTAAACCAGGGATAAACTATGTGTATAACCAGGACTATACCTGGTATATGAACCATTTACAAAATTATCCACTGAACAGGTTTATGTTGGCCAGTGCCCTAAGCAATGTCTTTGCCTAAATCCTACAGACATCCTTGGACACTGTAAAGCTTCTATTTAATATTATATTCTCATATTTTGTAGGAGACAATGCATTGCCATCAGTTCACAGAGATAGAGACAAGGACAAAAACATGAACACAAGACCATATTTTTTAATTAATTGTCAAATAATATTGTACTTAAGTAATGTGTGACCAGTAACCCGATCTTGGCCAGTACCTCATGAGTACATGACAATCGATGCTTTAGTATGTTCTTGTGCGTCTGTTATTAGGATTCTGAAAGGCTCAGTTTCAGTTCAGGCATTTGGGCAGAGCTGGTGTTACATGTCAGAGGTGTTTGAGTCATTGCAATGCACTTAAGCAGAGTAAGCAAGGTCATTAGCGATGGAGTAATCACTCAGCCCACATTGACCTTTGAGTGCAGATTAGGCTAAAACAACCATTACATAGGATCCATTATCCAAAATCACTCAACCTAAGGGAAAAGCAATGGCACATACCGGAGCTTCCTCAGACATATTATACAATGTGTAAAAGCAATGATCTCCCTGGGAAGCATTGATTATTCTGCTGGAGAGTTTTGTGTAGAGATACCTAATCCATAGTATATGCTGCAAAAATATCAGAAAAAGTTTGTGATGTAAAGTGGCTTGTTTTACACTGATTCTTTACATGATGTAATGTCATGCTGTTTTGTTTACTCACACCAAGCTTCTTCCTACAGCGAAGAACTCCCTGTACTGTCTTTTGCTCTTCTTATTAAACCAACAAGCTACAGCCTATATCATACTCTGTGTAATTTCCCAAACGATTTCTCTCTCCTGTAAATGCCTCGCCTCCCAGTAACCACATCATCTCTCCCTGCACCACAGTACAGATCGATATGCGGCATCGACACACCACTTAGACCCTAAGGCTAAGAAGCACCCGACCCAGCATCTCTAGTTTCTAGTCTCTAGTCTCTATCCTTCAGTGCACTTTCTTTGGCTTCCTCGGGCTGATTCGACTCATTCTGTCCAATAACCCCAGTGTCTCCAGCCACGACTTCCACATCACATCGCAACGAACTCCTCCACACACACAGCACACGAAAAGGGGAAATCGAAACACAGTGATTTCCCATAACGTGAGCAAATGTCCAGGGCAAGTTAGATAACAGACTGCAAGCTCTCAAAGACTCCAGTGTCCAGAGAATAAGACCGCCTTGCACTAAAAGAGTGGTCCTGTTTACTTCCAGCAAATAAATAAATAAATAAATAAATAAATAAATAAATAAATGAGCTGTCTTAAGACAGTACAGGGAAAAATCTACTTTCTAAAACACACAGACACTTTTGATATTCGCTCAAAAGTAGTTTAATTAAAGGAAATAGCAACTTCATCAGTAATAGAAATGGAAAACAATGGAAAAGGAGAAACCTCACATTATTGACCTCACGTTATTAATCGCTCTGAGCAGATACAGTGTATGCATATGTCAGTCCCCATTTTCCACTTAAGTAAAAAAATGTTTAAGTTTAAGTTTAAAAAATGTGAATATATTGCTATAAATTAAGGGAACTCAGGAAATCCTGTTGTAGGTAATCTTTTTTGGCCTAGGATCAGACACTGCACCAATAGGAGTTATAAAGTTTATGAGTTTAAGCAGTGATGGCTGGTCGAGATATTAGATGGGAAGGATACAATCTAATATCTATCAATAGCTTGATTAGATCTGAAGGATCTGAATTATATCACAGCAATCTCACAGATAGTGTAATAAGAACGATGTGTAGAAAACTACACTCATAAGGTATCCACTACTCTACACTACTGAACTCCATGCTATACTGGTACAACTACAGCCCACATTGCACACACTGGACAGATCCACCGCTATCTATACTCACTGATCACTGAAGACACCATTGTAGTGTCACTGTAAACCACAGTAGTACATATAGTAATATTCTATACCTTACATGTCATATATTTATATTATATTTATACAACTCATACATTATATATATATATATATATATGTGTGTGTGTGTGTGTGTGTGTGTGTGTGTGTGTGTGTGTGTGTGTGTGTGTCTGCACTCTGCTCTATAATTGTGTAGCAGCAATAGGGACTTCAGTGCATGTTTCCTCTGAACACATATATGATGAACATAAAAATGACACATCCCTTCAAACTAATAAACACTAAATGTATGGTTCTGTTATGTGTCTTTATTTATTTAGACCACTGAGGTTTTTTTTTTCTGAAAATACGTTTCATTTATAGAAGCATACATCTACAATCTGGACTAAAAGGAGCTCCAGCTTTAAGATATTTAATAATAATAATAATAATAATAATAATAATAATAATAATAATAGTTGTCAAAAATGTTAATAATAATGATGTTGTTGCTTTTGTTATTTCTTCAATGTTAATGCTGATCCACAAGTATTTACAAGTATGAATGCTGCATCAAATTAATATCACATCTATCTGTCTATCTATCTGTCTGTCTGTCTGTCTGTCTATTTGTCCAGCTATATATCTATGTCAGCCTGTTGCACATAAATTCATATTGAATATTCCAATTTTCAGTACATTTCATTGTGTATAGAAAGTTTGACTTGGATACAAATACGTGTGCACACCTGTACTGAGTCATCACAAACAAAACACGCATCCTTGTGTGCTATCTAGCATACTCATCCACATTCATAGTACTTTTTCGGCTTGAGTTTCAACACCGTGTTGACGTGGTGACACCTACTTTGTTCCCGAGTGCTGCAAAAGAAAAGCGTAGGTAGATCACAAGTTTGAATCTGACAATACCACCGCCACCCGTAGTCTGGAGCAAAGGAAGCTAAATTGGCTGCACCCTCTGGGTAGAGGGACAGAATACTCTCTCTCCTTTCTCAGTCCTATTGTGGGAGCCTGTAAGCTCATGTATGTGGAAAAAGGCAGACGTATGTTAGCCTTCACCATGCCTACATATTACGAGGAACCTTGTGTTACATCTTGACTTTTGCACATCCTGTTTGCAAACTCAGCAGCACGTAATACACAGCCCTGCATGAAATAAGGTTTTAATTTTCTATCCACAAGTAATTTTCAAGCAAAAGGTAAGCAAATATCACAAAACTAATACTTTGCTGACTTTAAATTAAGCCATTTTTGCCAGTTAGGGCAGGACCTCTATAATTTATCCTGATGCTCTACTTCTGCTTGCTGCTTTTTGCACTTGTGACCCACCATCTGCTGTGGTGAATGGTCCCATACCCTGCACTTCTCAAAAACAGTTTAAAATGTACTCTTGATCAGCTAAATAATCTCAACATGATACTGTAGTTTAGGTGCTTTTTATGAACTGCTGCCATAATCATGACTTCTATTTACAATATGTTCATACTGCACAACTTTTCAGCATACTTAGTACTGTTTGCCTTTACTTTTCTGAACCTCTATACAGTAATTATTTATAATCACACCATGAGATTAACTTTGGATTCTGGCGTCTTTTAAGGTGTCCTCCCATGCCATCTCAGGAAGTGTTTCCCCGGACTCCTAAGGGATCTAAATCTACATAATCCACTGCATTCTTAATAGTATTAAAAAGTGCAGTTTCTGCAGAAATTGTGAGCGTGTCGTGGTGCATGTGTGAACGTGGCATAGTGGTATTTATGTCCGTAAATTAAATGACAGTGATTTAATTTTAAGGAGAAAGTCATGTCTGTGTCAAAATGTAGGTTAGCACACCTGCTAATTATGTGTGTGTGTGTGTGTGTGTGTGTCAGACAGACAGAGAGACAGAGAAAGAGAGAGAGAGAGAGAGAGAGAAGCTTCTGATATTCTGAAAATCCTTGTTGCAGTTGATTTCGCACCCTCTGAACAGATGCTTATATTTAATATTTAACCTATCACTTAACCAGAGACTGTGTAGGAGGAGGCACCTTGCTGATCATTTTAATGTGTAATTTTGTGTAAACTGTGTAGATTAAGAACAGTTTATGTAAAAGCATGAACATTTAGAAAAATCTAAATCTGATCAAGGCAAATTAACATTGAAGATAATGGAGTTTCTAGGTGAATGTATAAAGATTTTAGACAAATATGTTCAGTAAAACAGTGAATTTAGACATTCTCTCTCAGAGCTAGAGTTGAGTGTCATCACCCACCCAAGTAGCTCCCAAAAGTACTGAAAGGAATGAAATAAAAAGTGGGATAGAAAGAGAAAAATAAGTTTGATCTGTCGACCCTGGTCTGAAAATTTTCTGAACTACAACAGTTTATTTTAAAATTTTAAATTTATATTTAAATATTTGATTTTTTTTTCTTTAGAAAGGCATAGCAGGATGATCATTTCTACAAGCAAAATACTGGCACACTTCTCCATAATATGCCGGTTGGGTTAGCATTTGTCCTGTTTAAATATCTTAAAAGCTGTAGAAGATACGCACAGAACAGTTGGAGGAAGTAAAACTGACTCCCTGGTTCATAAATCTCTGATAGCAAAAAAATTAGGGCTGTCGAAATTAACGCAAAAAAAAAAAAAAATAGTGCCGTTAACGCAAATTCTAATTTGGCCCTGCGATTCACCTGTAGTTCATGTTGAGCCTTGTCACACGCTGCTTCAGTAAGAGTAAGTTTGAGCGATGCAACTATATGTTTTGTATTTAAGACTACAGCCCCCAAATCCATCACAAAATACAATTTTGTGTTTTGTATGTTCAGTACTGCCTAGTATGTGAGTGAATAAACTCCCTTACCACAAGTACTTTTAGCATAACATGTGTTCACCATTTTAATTGTAACATTTCACTTTAAAGCCTTATTCATTTACATAGATTTAAAAAATACGATTAATCGCCATTAACTATATGAAATTCTGAGATTAATCTCGATTAAAATTTTTAAGCGTTTGACAGCCCTAATATTTTTACATTTTTAAAGATGTTTAAAAATTACTTTAATATTTCTGTCAAGTAAGCTTGCCTTACAGCTTAGCCGATGTTAGCTAGCTGGATAGAATTAGCAGCGACAAAGCAGTAAAAAAATTCTCTATAATTTAAATTCCTCTCAGAAATTATCTCATGTTACCTGATTAGAATCTACATAGAATTAACAGTAAAAAAAATTAAACACATGTAAACATTTCTCTCAGGAATCCTGTCAGATTGCATCATCTTTGCTAGCAAGTGCGTGTTATCAATGAACATTATGAACGTTCGCGACAACTGGTTAAAAACCTTCTCAGAAATCCTGCCAATTAGCTGATGGATAGGATTAGCAGTGGAAATTATTTTCAAAAAAGTTTCCTCAGCTAGCTAGCTAGCAGTGGATTTTATGAAAGTCTATAAATATGGCTTTCTTTTAGAAATCCTCTGGTTAAATTTAATAAGTGGATAAAATTAGCGATAATATCTAAATTAGAAACAGATGTAATCTTCTATCATAAATCCAGTGGGACTGCCTCTAACCAGGTTAGCTGATGTTAAATTTTACAGTGAAAATTAGCTGTTGTTAGCGAGTTGGACAAAATTTTCAGTAAAAACTAGTTTACTGTAGTGAAACTATACATGATAGATTCAACTTTATTGCCATTTTCTTAGTGCAAGTACAAGGCGACAAAATGCATTTGATATTGTCAGGTTAGTTATATCTTAGCTAGGTAGCTGGTGCTATCAGTGTATATTATTTGCGTATTTGCTCCCTAATTTAAATTTTTAGTCCTTAAAAATCCTTATATCACCCCTTAATTTAGTCAAAAGTAAGGGATTTTTACTGTCCAGTACAGTGCCTTGCAAAAACATTTAACCTCCCGTGGTTTGAAATTCAGTTCAGTGCTAACAACCCTCTAACCGTTTAGATCCTGATCTATTTAAAATGCCCTGTATTACCCCCCTAATGTTAAGAAGCCAAAGCAACTCCTGCAATTACACTAAATAAATACATACAATGTTTTTAGTTATGCCAAATTAAGGGCAGTTTTATTTAAATTAAGTAGTTTGGTATATTTTTTAGAGGTGATATTCAGTAAATGTTAAGTATGTCATGGACATGGACAATGATACAGAGGTTTTAATTGACCCCAAGTCCTTTTAAACATGCGTGAAGTGTGACATATTTTACAGACATATTTTATATTTCACAGCGCACACTTAGTAGTGTTGATTATGTTGATTAGCCCATAAATCATTTACACTTTATGTCATGATTAAACTTATCCAGCATGTCTTAGTTAGCATAAGCCGCGACTTTAACACCGTAAATCACTGTATTACCTGAAGCCGCTGGAGGCCTTGTAGTAGCTCTGGCGTTGCTATGAGCAGTGAACCTGCCAGATTGTGCATGTATATGTGCTGAATGGCAGTGTTTTGTTTAAGCAGGTAATAGCTGCTATCATGAAGTTGCCTTTGGCTTTGGCTTTACTGATTTACTTACTGATTTTTTTCCTTTCGAAGTGCCAGGTATCCCTCGGCATTAAAACGGTGAACAGCTGATTATCTTGTTCAGCCTTGTTCATTTTATTCCTGATTTATGGAAATGCGTTGCAGCTACATTTCAGCTCTTTAACTGTGTATTCAGAAGAAAAAAAAAAAACTATTTCTTTAGTGTCTTATCACAAAGCTGCAATTGTTCATACCAATCCCCCTTCCCCATCCACATGCACAAACATGCGGCTTTATTGTGTTTATTTTTGGTGTATCTCCCCTCCGCGGGTTTTTGTCAGAACGAGTGGCAGCTGCTCAAGGGCTGTGACAGAGTTGTGATGAATGTGTAGGGTAAGTGTTTTTGGCGAGAACCCCATTACAGCCGGAGGGCTAGAGAAAGCGTCTTTTCTTCATAGCTTTACCACACCAGGCAATTTGAAACTCTACAACCAGCTTTCAGTGGTCCAGGAGAACATTTCACTCCAAACGTCTATGGTGAAATACAACCTCGAACCCACAGTGCGCAGCCTGACCACGAAAATGAGCTGAGTTTGTGTTTCTTAGCTAATTGTGGGAAGGCTGTAGATTCTTAATTGGATAGATGTTAGCAAGCTGTCAAATAAAATATCCAGTTTTGCAGCCTTCAAGTGGGCTAAATGGGGTAGGTCAAAGTCTCATTTTAACTTTTTTGTTACAGTATTTTGTTGGAATAAGGGGTAAATGATGACCTTATAATGTGTTTTAGAGAAAATCAGATGGTTTATAGTGCACACTTCTGCCAACCGGTCCCCACTTTCTAAAAATGTTCTACCTTGTACCTTTAAAAGTTCTTCCAAATTGACAAACCAAAGAAAGATGTGTATGAAGTAATGCGAGTCCCCACTTTGCACCAACATCAGTTGCAGAAACACAGGATGAAAACAGTCCAAAACTACATCCAGAAAGTCATGCAGGCACAGAGTGAGGCAATAAGGAAACAGAATGTCAAAGGCAGGACAGGATCAGAATCATAAAATGGGCAAAAAGGAAAAAAAACAGAAATCTAAATAACTCACGACTTGGTACAGGTCACACAGGAACACAAATACTTAGCAAACTAAACATGGAAAAGACAAGATATAAATAAACAAAGGCAATGTGGGGCTGACTTAACACAGGTGAACCTAATCTAACAATCAGCTAAACAGAAAACAGGTAGGAAAAACACAACTAAAATTCCGGGGACTGAGAACGGGTGGGAAACTAAATATTCAGGCTGGACGTGGACATGCTGTCCTGTTGCTGGGACCAGGGACTAGAACTTTACACTAAGGGCTTGTTTTTGTCCCGATAATACGATATGTACCTGTATGTATGTATAAAAACAGTCTCTATGTTACACAAAAATAACTGATAAAGTGGCTTAGTGGTTAGGGAACTGGTCTTGTGACCGGAAGGTCCCGGGTTTGATCCCTGAACAGGGCAAAAACATGACTATGGTGCCCTTGAGCAAGGCACCGAACTCCCCCAACTGCTCCCCAGGCGCTGTGGTTTGGGGCTGCCCCCCCACTCTGGGCATGTGTGTTTCACTGTATGGAGGTCACATTCCTCTGCGTGGAAGCACAGTAGGCATATAGTTCACTTTCACTTGAAACAGATTATGACTAACATGAGTTAGTAGAAGGTTAAGACCCAGAAAGGTGCTGTTGGTTATAGATAAATGCGTTTAGATTGTGTATTGACTAACTTGACCACATACTTCAGAATTTATGGATAGAATTAGCAGCAAAATCTATTTAAAGAAAGTGAACTATTTGCCTACTGTGTTTGCACACAGAGGAATGTGACCTACGCATACACACAAATGAACAGTTCAAGGCGTAGAGCTGGCGGGTTCATGGTTATAGAGTGTTTTGGTAAACTGGGATGTTTGGATGTTGTCGCCCCCCCACTCTCACGCGTTCACTC
>JAOVVF010000034.1:2278533-2305700 GCA_028565595.1 Duopalatinus emarginatus | reverse complement strand
ACAATGTTCATTGTTAAAAGCGCTATACAAATAAAATTGAATTGAATTGAATTGAATTGAATTGAATTGAATTGAATCATTTCATGGAAATTTCTGTCTAGTAATTTATCATTCAGAGCTGTAATTTGCACTTGTGCATACATAGCAAACTGCAACATTGTTTCTTGCCCATTAAGAAACATATAGACCTGAGTTAACATTCAACATTATAAAACAACAACAACAAAAATAATAATAATATTAACAGTAATCACAGTTGTGTATTTCCTTAGTTTTATGAAGATAATCTAACTGCACAAATATTAGATTTATTACTTATATGTGTACAAAATAATCTGGCTATAATATTGAGCAATGGAGCTTTCCACCGACATAATACAAAAGGCCCAACTTTCATTTTTAGGCCCACATGGATGTACAGACATGTTCTGAAGACAATACAAAGGCTTAACACAGGGGCTGTACACTGTTGAGAAACAACACAATACCTTTTGGTGCAAATATTATTTTGTACCCATGTTTTTTTGTACCTGTTAGGATCCTTAAAGGGCTTTAAAAATAACTTTAAAATCCAATATTGTGCCTTTACCTTTGAGTACAAGACAGTACTAATACCGTACATACATTTTTAGTGTAAAATTAACTATAGAAACGTTGGGACTGGTATTTCCAATATTTTGTTTAAATCATAGACTCTATATATGCCTGTGGATTCCTACTTTGAGTGGCATCGTTCTATGTAGACAACACCATGTTCTAACAGCTGTTATAAGAATAAGATTTCAGAACCATTGAACAAACATTATCATTAACTCTGGTAATCATATTCAGTCTTCCTGGACATATGAGCACACACACACACACACACACACACACACACACACAAATGTATTACATTCCATTACAGCCGATATTTGGTTTCAACAAAACTAAATCTTCGCTCACAAACACACATTATCTCTGACATGGGCAACCCCTGATGCTGCTCCAGGAACTATGCACCACAGCTCTGAATTATACAAGAAATGCAGCTTGTGCCAAAAGAGAGCAGGTCACAATGCTTCAGTAATAGCTCTAGTAAAATCCACCATTGTGTGTGTGTGTGTGTGTGAGACAGAGACAGTGTGTGTTCAGGTGCCTGAGGTGCCTGCGTGGAGGGCATGGTTTTAATGCGGCAAGCTAATTTGGATTGTCTCGCATCTAAAATCACTTTAGACAAACAAACACATGGGTGAATTGTTCAAAACATCATTAGCATAAAATTACAATACCATTAAATGCCTCCATACTCAATAAGCCGAAGCATAGAGGAGTCGCACGCTGCAGGGAGGTGAAGGAAGAAGAATAGTGAGGGAACCAAGACAACAACAACAACAACAATGAGAGAAGAATGAATTACCGGCAGCACAGAGTCTTCGGTGCGTGTGCCGTTCCGCGCTGCTGGGATGTGGCCCACTGCAGAAGAGTCAGAGATGGAGTCCTGAAATAATGGAGAACATTACAGAAGGTCAGAGAAATCAAACAAGCCAAAGGTGGTTAGTTAGTCTGCAGCATCAGGCAGGATACACGGACATTAGTGAAGTGAACTCATTGACCTACTGTGCTTGCACACAAAGGACCTACAATTTCAGCCAATCCGTACTGTGAAACACACAACCTAATGAGCACACTTGCCCAGAGCAAGGGGAAACCACTGGTTTATGGCACCCAGGAAGCAGTTTGGGGGGGGGTTAGGTGCCATGCTCAAGGGCACTTGAGTAGTTTCTTGTCAGTATGAGGAATCAAGCTGGCAACGTTCCTGTCACAAGACCTGTTTGCTACATTTACTGTACAAACAGCAAATAAAATTGATCTATTTTGACAGTATTTGGCTTCAGAAAACCACAGAATATAAAGAAGGAGGTTGTGACATTTACAATGGATTTACATGTAGTTGTGAAAGAAAGATCCATCCATGTGTCCTAGTAAGCCAACATCTTTAACCATAGAAAAATTTCACACCAAAGGCCATTAAAAGAATTTCACTACCTCCTGCTTAAATGGAGTCGGCCTATCCTTCATCTATGCACCATGCATCCATGACATTAAAAAGCCTGTCTAAACAGCTGACAAAACAGCTCTGATCCATCAGGGCATGGACTCCATAAGGTCTCTGTGTCTCTGACACCAAGATGTAAGCAACAGATCCCTAACACCGAACACGCCTTGGGTGTCCATGACACTGTCACAGGGTCATCAGTTGTCCTTTTCTTGGACTACTTTTGGTAGGTACTTACCACTACATACCCACAATACCTGCTGTTTGTGGAGATACTTTAACCCAGTTGTCTAGGCATCACAATTTTTACTGCCAGCACCTCTCAGATCTGTATGCCCGGCCATTTTTTGACAATTAGGACACATTAGCTTTAAGAACGGACTGCTTACTTGTTACAAGGTGCCATTGACATTACAAGGTGCCATTGTAATGAGATAATCAATGTTATTCACTTCAACATGGTTTTATTGGTATGGCAGATCAGTGTACATATCTCAGATATACCCTGCCTGGACATAGAAATAGTGTTTTGTGTTTGTTGGTGAAAATCTCTTGATTTATTGTTTGAAAGTCAATAGAAGAATGGACTTCCACTGGTTTATTTGATCTGCCCCAGTATGTAGGATTTGATTGAATAACTGTGAAGGAATGAGAGAGAATGTATGAAAGTATCTGATGCTCCTGATGCAGTAAAACAAATCAGGGAACAAAAAGTTGGAGCATGGGAAATGATTAATACATCAGTCAAATAACCTCAGGCAGCTAGGAAACGTTTGAGAAGACGGAGCTGTGCCGCATTGGGGAAGGGGATAGAGCACAATCGCAGACGAGCATCTGTGGAATGAGTGTAATGTGGGTCGGTCATAGCAGCACATAGTGGCGGCAACACCTGTCAACTCAACAAGTGTGCTGATGAAACTGACATCTGGATATAAACTGGGGACGGGGGACGGGGGGCGGGGGTGGGGGGACCGAATGCAGCAGGGTCATAAGCTGTGAAACAGGCTGTGACTCTTTAATAGCATGTGTTTCAGTCATGCTAGATCTGTGTTATTTGACAGTAAACAAAGATACATATGACTTATAGATCTTATATGTCTTGCATTTCTGCTGCTTTAATATTTATTCACTAATTATCCAAGCTGCTTATCATACTGGGTTGTGGGGATTGTTGGAGTGTGTCACAGCGGGTACTGGGCAAACGGCAGAAAAACTGGACAGGTCACCAGTCCATCACAGGGCAGACACACAGACAGACACATTCACACCTATAGGTGCAGTTTAGTATCTCCAGTTCACCTGACTGGGAGGAAACTGGACATCTCAGAGGAAACCCTTACAGACACAATGATAACATGTAATCTCTGCACAGAAAAGAACACAATGGATTAGACAGTTTTTTTGTTTGCATAGACTAGTCAACTAGTCATCTAATATACAGGGAAGTGCCAGAAAAACTGGTACCAGTCTAATAATTGGTAGGTCCCCAACTGGAGCTTAGGACTAGACATGGACTTCAAAAGCTTGCAGAAATATTCTTTACAACTTCTGTTTTTTCACAGTGTGTTGTATGGCATCCAAGATGTGTTTGATAGCATTGAGATCTGGTGACTAAGGTGTGAATGGCAAAACCCCAAATGCAGATAAGTGTCCCATTAACCATAATTTAACACATAGAGTTTGTAGATGTACCAGGGGTCCCATGAAATGCCAACTAAACTAACCCCATACCATTATAGAGCCACCACCACCAATCTGCACCATTTCTTTTTTTCCCAGTCTGTACCAGTTTTTCCTGGGATGTCAGTTTATACACTACACCTTGCTGTGTGGAGATGTCCACTGCAGACAGTAAAGAAAGCAGACTAAATGTACATAGCCAATTCTCTTTAATGGACTATTAACACATTGCATGAATTGAAGATTTGTATCTGAGAGAGACATCTTTTTTTGTATCTGGGAGAGACGCCTTCTCCTGAAGGAAATCCCCTGCCATCTAAAGCTAACTACAATCCTTGCACTGTGGCATAGTGATTTCCATTCTGACCCGTCCTGTTTAAAAATAGCGCTTTCAGAGCTGCAGGTTACACATCACAGCTAGTTTAGACTCAGATCATCAGCACATGCCAGCTCAGAGACAGCGTTTCAGACTCATTTTTCAGATCTTACTGAGCTTAGACTTGAAAATGGAGTTCCGAATGCTGCTGTTGACGCCGCATCCTCTAATATAATGATTAAATAATGTAATGATGATACACAGATTTAGTATTTTGCACATGTATTGCACATGCTGATTTATTTACTTTCACCATTAGCAGTGCAGCCTAAAAAGCACCGAAGCTGTAAATTTGATTTGTAGCCTGTATTACAAATGCTGTGGCTGTTAATTGCAGAACAGTTTCAGTGCATTTGCTTTGCAACTAAAACATCCTAAATATAGTGAGGTCTTGTATGTTTTTGCTTTAAATATGAAAAGATGAATGGTTGACTACTATTTTGAAATATAGGTCTAGTAGCGAAATAAACATGTAGCCTTCATCCATACATCTTTAAATAAGTAATTACCTGCTGCACCGTTAAAATGAAAGCGATTGACCTACTGTGTTTGTACTCAGAGGAATTCGAGCTCTGCATCTAATCCGTCCATGCAGTGAAACACACTCATTAGTGAATGCACACACTTGGGGCCTTGAACATTTTTGCCTGGAGCAGTGGGGCAGCCCCTATCTATTATGCTCAAGGAGCAGTTTGGGGTTTAGTTGCCTTGCTCAAGGGCACTTCGGCTAGAGGTTAGTTCTCTTGCTCAAGGGAACTTCAGTTAGGGGTAAATTGCCTTGTACTTCAGTCTTGTCGCTATGGGGGATCGAGCCGGCAACCATCCACGATCCGGTCCCAAACCCTGACCCATAGCTGCCCTCAAAATAAAATCTAGTATTTCCTATTGTATTTTAATTATTATTAATGAAGATATTTATTTTAAAAGTAATTGCATGATAAACATGATAGCATTCATTAGATATAAATTATTTGACTAAATTGGCCCAATTTTGAAATCAGTGTTATTGTTTGGTCCAATCCCTTAAAAGGATTTATGTAAAATGCTTAAATAAAATCAGACTCAAAATATGCAACTGACTCTGCCTGAGCAAGGCACCTTACCCCCCACTGGTCCCCAGGCGTTGCGGATAGGGGCTGCCCACCACTCATCTGCTTACTGCCCTCTAGCATGTGTTTACTAGTGTGTATGTGTGTGTTTCACTGCACAGATAGGTCAAATGCGGGGGTCAATTCCATTACACAGTGTTGAAAAGAGTAGTTCACTCTACCTAACCATTTTTACACTTTGGGTTACAACCTAAAATTCCTTCCTTTGTTTGCAGTCAAAAGTATGTTAAATCTGTTAAGGCAAATGTGACAAAATGACTTAACCATTGTCAAAAGGATGCCGGATGCTAAATATATACCCTGAAGTATTTTGTTACATTGGCACAATAATAGAATGATAAATTGTTATTATATTTGTCTGGCTCTTCCTGCACCTGTAGCCTATAGCCTAGCGCTGTAGACCCGTAGAAAGCTGTGAACAGCCTTTCTTTGTACACGCTCCTGCATGCCAGTTCCTGTGTCAGAGTCTATTGTGCTTTAAACACATCAGATTGATTAAGTCATGCAGGTAGAGCCCCAGATGCCACAGCAACAAAGCTCTTTATTGCAAACCAGCACGCTGCAATTTGGTGGCTTTATTGCGTTCATCTTGTTGCTGAGCTGTATGTGCACTGATGGCATCAGCATGATGGGAGATGACGCCTGTTGCCAGGGCGACGGTGAAACTGATGCAAACTGGGAGGACGATGTAAACTTTGCATTATCTATGTATAACACTGGGTATATTTATAACTTAGAGAAAAGAATAATAATGAGAACGGAGAGTCACACTGTATTTCGCTTCAGGTGACCCACAGTGGCACGCAGAGTTGTAGATAAGTGCAGTAGGCCTGCATAAACTCAGCATAATGTGCTGGAATTGTGCCTAGTGTGGATTTACAAAATATACTTTTTCTTACAGATGCCCTACAGCATCATATGACCTTTCATTTCAAATGTGTGACTGAATTATAAGCTTTCCACATTGCAAATGCTAATGGTCAGAACAGATTCAGTACTTATAATGCACAGGGCATTTTTTTTATTTTAATTTTTTTTATTTATTTTGGGTTATACAAAGGAAACGTGTCTTACGCTTTTTCTTTAAGTTTCAATGCCCTCTATCATATACATCATCCCATGCCTTACATCTTAGCCACGTTATCCGAGTATAGCATTTAGCTTAATCACTTATTAATTTCAAAGCATATTATTCAATAATAACTATAAATTATTTAGTAAGTACTGTGAAACTAATAGGAAAATGAGTGGTTATGGGGATAATTAATGCAAGTCAGCACCCACAGAGAGGCCCCAGGAGTTTAAAAGGTTAACACTTCAGCTGGGCCTCTTCTTACAACTCAGCACTTAAAACAAAACATAGATTAAGAGGCTCTGAAATGATCATGTGACCAGCCAGCTAGCAAAATGCCCTTCAGACACTGTCTGATCTACTTAATATCAGTCTGTGCAACATGCAGGTCTGCGTGTACATAATGACCCTCTGTAAGAGAAGATGGAAATAATGAGAGGAAATAGACGCTGCAGATGTCATGTACACAAACCTTCCACATATAGCATAGATGAGTATAATAGACATACACAGCACACCGTTGCACATGTACATACAGGATATATTGTATATACAGTATAATTTGGATTGAGCTCAGAGGTTTTTGAGTTTACAGGAGTGCATTTAACCGCATATGTTTTTCACATAACATCAAATAATATTATCAGTGACGTCACTAAATATCAAAGGGGTTGAACTGTGGGACGTTTTTGGCCATTATTCACTCCTGGTACCTTCTTGCTGTCAGTGCTTTGGCTGTATCACGCTCCAACCAAGGAAACACAGCATCAGACTTCAGTTCCCAGAATCCCCGGCAGCCACCCAACATGGCCACCCCAGCACAGAGTTTTCTGATCACACCGATTCTTCTTCTCCTGAATATTAGTTTGTGGTTTTCCCACAAATTTTTAGGTTTATTACTTTCACTTGTTCTGAGTTTTTCCAGTATTAGGAGGCCATGATACCCTGTGACCAAGCCGTTTAATGTGTTTGTGCCTTTTTTCTTTTTTAATCTGACCATGCCTGTTTTCTGCTTCTGTTTTGTTCTGTGTCCTGTTATCACTGATTCGCTGATTTGTGGATCTGTGTTTTGGACTTCTTTGCCTGATGCTTTCAAAAAATATATACACCTGCAATTATATCCACTCCATCACAGCATGTCCCTCTACCTAACATCATTACACTTGCAAGTAAGAGTCCATATAGATAACAATTCAGTGTAAAAAGTCATTCAGTAATGACTTTTATTATTAACTAAAATAATAAGAGTGGTGCAGTGATGCTGAGCTTGTATCCTGAGCTTGGGTTACTCTCTGTGTGGAGTTCTGCATGTTCTCCTCGTGACTGTGTGGGTTTAATCAGCTTCTCCAGCTTACGCCCAATTCAAAAGAAGTATGCCAGTAGGCTGATTGTGTTTTTTTTTCTTTTCTAAATTTCCCTAAATAAGTGTGTGAATGTGCGCATACATGATGCTCTGTGATGAAGTAGCCTCCCATGCATGGTGCGTTCCTGCCTCGAACCCAGCATTCATGGGATAGAGTCCAAATCTACCTCAACCCTAATTAAAGATGCATTAATGAATGTATTTTAGGTTTAATTATTTGAACAGGTCCAACCAGTATAGACATAATGAACACGCATACGTATACTTTTTCTGACACCCATTTACTAATCTGTCAGCTAGAGAATTTTTCCTGGAATTATTTGGCACCTAATTAATGTTCACATAACATAAAAAATATTAGAAATTGGGAAATAAATAAATAATTATTATGAGACTACAAAACAAATATCACTATGACACTAATTTAGGTTAAAAAAAAAAGCATGACAAGTGTACTAAGCTATATATACTGTATATATTGTTATATTGTTTTTATACAATGGTTTATATTATTATTATTATTATTATTATTATTATTATTATTATTATTATTGTTATTATTATTATAGGCCAAATACCAATTATAACCAAATTGGCCCCTAACCACAAATAGTATTATGTTAGCCACATTTAATGATTTAATAAAAAAAAGGGTCAAGGTCTCCAATGAAAGCTAAAAGTTTCATTATCAGCTGTGGCCTGGTGGTTAAGGAACCGGTCTTATGACTGGAAGGTCCCATGTTCGATACCCAGGTTCGATCCGTGCACAGGCCAAGACATGACTGAGGTTCCCTTGAGCAAGGCACCTACCTCCCCCAACTGCTCCCCAGGTGCTGTGGTTTGGGGCTCCAGGCAAGTGTGTTCACTGCCCCCTAGTGTTCACTGGTATGTGTTTTACTGCACTAATGGGTTAAAAGGTCACATTCCTCTGTGTGTAAGCACAATAGGAAAATAGTTCACTTTCAGTTTTTTTCAGTTAAGGCTTGTGAGTCACAAATATATACACAGTGGTATATGGTCCTACTATGTCTTACCTCATCCACATTCTCAAAGGCGTTGATGATATCATATGGCAGGCAGGAGAGCAGGTCTATGACAAACCAGGTTTTCAGGTAGTTCATGCGTATGAGTTTAGGATCTGATATGACCTCTCCTCCGGGCCCCACAAACGTAGTGTGAAAATTAAGCACAATGTCCACCAGGAAGATGACATCAACCACACTGTCCACCACCAGCCAGGCCAGGTTGTTCTGTTTGGTCTTGAAGGAGACGTTATAGGGTACCATGATGGCAGTATAGAAGGTAAGGATGAGGATGACCCAGTCCCAGGTGGTCTTGAAGGTGCAGTAGTGCAGGATGATATGAGGAGGAGTTTTAGGAGCCTCCTGTTTGTATTGCGGGAGGATGTCTGAGCCTAACTGAAGAGCCTAAATGGGGAGAAGAGAGAAAATTGTGAGCCATGTGTGTAACAGGGATAAAACTGCTTGTTTGTGTTTTTCATGTCTAGCTTCTCTAGATTTGCTCTCCAACCGGGAGTCCTTTTTGTAGTATCATTCACTATACAGCATTTAGCTAGACTCTCTCCAGCAGAACCATGGGAAATAACACAGCGGCAGTACAGAGACATAAAGGTTCATTGTGACATACTACATATATCAGCGCTTAGAAGGAAGTGGAGCTGACTTTCTATAGTCTGAGAATGGTAATGAAGTGAAAAAAATAGTGTGTGCAAAAGGCATAGACCTTTAAAGAAGGTGACTCATCAGCGGTCTCGCTGTCCAGTGTTAGAAAGCTGACCTTTCTGGTCTGAATCGGATAAAGAGCACTACACAGAGTGAGAGACACTCACCTCAGCCAGTCGTGAGTGCTTGTGGCTCACTTCAGTTTTGTTTAACGGTGCGAGCTGTTGGAGTGTGCCACGGCTGTTGGTCAGAGCTCTGGTCAGTCTTGCAAATTTGGTCCATCCTATCAGAGGAACACCAAGCCAGAAAAGCAGATAAATATCCAGAAAAGGCTTCATTTTTATTATTATTTTTTTCACTAAGGAACAAAAAATAAAGAAATTATTTGTGTGTGCAGAGATATACAAAATAACTATTGTGTAAATGTGTGCACTTAATGTTCTGAGTAGCACGTTTGAATCTTGAAGAGACTCCAGAAGAAGTAAACTGAAGTTAAAGCTGAAGTATACAAACATTGAAACACATCACAACATAAAATACAGTTAATAAAGTAAATGGGAAGGAAAGATTTAAATTAAAAATTCTGTTTTAAATGCTCTTGGCATTGGATGTGCAAATGTGTGGCGAATTATGGGAAAGCAATGGTAATATCAAGTCGTTATTATGACTAATGTTCAGTTTATTTCAATGAGGCATGTTACAGATAAACTGTTTTATCATTAAGACTTGTTAAATGTTTTTTTTTTGTTTTCAGCTGATGGAAAATGGCTTTTGGAAAATCAACACCTGTAGTTGTAGCACTGCCTAATTACTAATCTATTTACACTGACATGCTCTGTATTTGGCAACTTTAAGCTATCAACACCACAAATTAAATTCATGAATATTCATGAAGCCAAACACGTGCTATGTTACTCATAAAAATTATGCAATCCTCCATAGATGCTGTTAGGTAATTAGCTTGCATTATCAAAGTTGGTGGTGTTTTTACAAACACAAACCATTGGCAGTCAGGGCCGAGAGCTTGAAGGTCTTTGGCTGAAAAGAATTAAACCATACTTATTTCCCATGACCGGCAGGTCTTCTTTGCTACCTTTCCTGCACTTAACAGTGAATCTTTCAAGGGGTTCTAAAGTGTTCTTCTTTTGTCTTGTTCCAAGATCCTAGATCACTTGTTATATTCCCAAAATCTTTAACTATGTGCTCCCTTTTATCTCCTCAAAAGAACGGACTACCAGGCACACCCTGGTTTTCTTGTAAGACCACAACAAAACTTCCAAATGAAAAGCAGTACAGGACCATGTAAAAGCAAAAAAGTATGAGAAGATTTGAGGCGAGAACCTTACCATGAACCTTTCATTGGCAAAAAGTTATTCTTTGGTTGAAAATCAATTAGGGACAAAGGGGCAAGGCAACATACACAGGAGGCGATATAGCTGCAAAGCACATGTAATCCCAACAGTGCAGAATAGTGTCTGCTTTCTGAAAGTCCAGCAATCAGCCCACAGTACTGAGCAGATCAAAAGTTATCATCCTGGAGCTGATGCTACATGTTTCTTTAGTTTGAAAATTGCAGCAGCCCAGATTCATTCTGCTCTCTCAATCTTAAGAGACTCAGATTTAAAGTGTCAGACACTAAAAACAGGCTGGAGGAAAGACAGAAATGCACAGTTTCCCATTAAAATCAGTGCAAAAAAAAAAAATAACAAGGAAACAAGGAAAAGCAGCACAGAGTGAAGCAGATCTCTTGTGACCAGTTCATGCATTTCACAGCAATAGTACACAGGGGCACTCTTACTGCGCAACCACATGCCACATGAGCTCTGGAGAGGATAAGGAAGGGGAAATCAGTCTTGTGTACAGATTGGCTCAAACCCTTCTATAAAAAAAAACCTTATGGCACTGTAGAGAATCCAGACAGACAGACACTAAGGGTTTTAGTATCTGTATGCAGGTCATTATTGTTGGGTAATCTAAAGATGATGAATATGAATTGGGTAGAAGTATTTGCACAAGAGACCTGAATAAATTGATGAAAGCCAACTAGGAGAAGGAGGGAGGTAAATAAGTAAATGAAAAAGGCATAGGTGACAGCAGAGGGACCGGATAATGAGGGTGAAAAAAGAAATGAACACTATCCAAGTTAGTGCTTTGACATAGAGGAATTTTAGATCCGCATTTAACCCATCCATGCAGTGAAACACGCGCTAGTGAATGCAAACACTAGGGGGCAGTGAGCACAGTTGCCCGATCCACTAGGGTTAGGTCCCTAGAAGGGTTAGGTACCTTGCACATGGGCAATTCAGTCGAGTTTTATCGACGCAAGGAATCGAACCGGCAAGCTTCCAGACACAGCAGCGGTTCCCTGACCTAGAGCTACGGCTACCCCATGGCTATAGGCAAAGTGATAACACTATGAGACAGCCTCATGCAGCAATGTACTAGCGAACTGTTGTTCCCTTCAGATTTCCATCAGGTCGATGAAGCTTTCCTTCCCTAGGTTAAGCAAGTCTGCCAAGTACAGAGTCAACAGTAATCATAACAAATAGTGACAGAGTTAGAGATAGAAAAGGACATGGAAAGGAGAATGCGTGGGAGAGATGACAATGTCTATTTGGCTTTGCGGCTCCCTCTGGGTTTCTGATTTAAGATTTCACACCATCTCGCTGCTCAACTTTGTAACTTGTCACAGGTGCAGTGCAGCTTCTCCTGTCAAGATTTTATATTATTTCCGCATTTGGGTCATTTTGATATTACACAGTAGCTTTAAATACACACAAAGGTCCATGCCTTCACATACACAAACTAACGACTCACTGTTGGTAAACCAAGATTTGAAGATTATTGCAATATCAAGTAATAAAAGCACACACAGGTATTTTATGGCTATAGCCAGAGTGTATACACTGATTACATTCAGTCTAACAGTTATGAAACACTGGTGCATATTTTCCCCTAAATGCACTACAGAAAACAACAGTGCACAGTATCCAAGTGGGACTTCTTTTGCTTCTGAAAACCAACACACACACACATCTCGGTCTGTGTACCCAGAGGCAAGTAGAGGAAAGTACACACTGATATGGAATACAGTTCCTAAAATAGCTCTTTACTACATGACTTCCTAATTACAATGCTAGTGTTATAATGAGCATGTAATAGAAGCTTTAATGCTTTATGAGAGCCTCTTTAAAACACCGTACAGACCAGCCTTTCCACTATATTACATTTACTACAAAGCAGTAGTAGGATACAACAATCCTAAAGACAACCTGAAATTAAAGCACCTTTTTTTTACTTTGTTAATTAATATTGTGCACTGGTTCATCTGCAATCACTTCAAAGAGAAAATTGCTGCATGAAAATGCAAAGACTTTTTTTTTCTGCAGCGAAATATCCTACACATATAATAAAAATAACCAGACACTCACAAAATCTGGATTTTGCCAAATTTTATGCAAGATTTCTATACAAGAACATGAACTAACAAGGAGGATAAAGTCAAAACAGGCTGCGTCCTAAATCGTGTACTTCCGTACTGAAGAGTACGCGAAAACAGTACGCGAGCGTGACTAGTGTGTCCAAATGTGCAGTATGCATCAAGCAGTACGTGAAAAGTTCCCGGATGACATACTGTTTCGGGAGACATTCAGCAGGTACAGTGAGGGGCGCGTAGCAAACTGCAGGTCAAAAATGTCCTCCATTACCGAGTGCACTTCCCTCCAGGTGGTCGTTTTTAACAACCGTTCACTGATGCTGCTCTGTATCTCATTCTCTCTGTTAAAGATACTGTTTAAATACCAAAACATCTAAAGCATAATGCAGCAACCATCATATTCAGAGCTCAGTGAGCCAAGCTTAATGCTAAGTACTCAAGTTGGCATCTGTTTTTGATGCTTTGATGCCAGTATTTGCCAAATATTTTAGACAGTTTTCCAGCACTTCACCTGTCAGAGCGCAGGTATTGGTTTACGTATCTCTGTAAAATATGTTTTTTAAGGCTACTGATGTAAATGCGGTTTGTATAAGTATAACGCGGATGACCCTCATCCCCAGAATCCAGCAGCATTTACAGTGAACTGCTGTTGTGTATATATTGTGTCGTACAAGGCCACCGTTAATGATAACTGCTTCTCTGTGTCTCTGTTTTCCAGTACGGAACATATTGAAACCATGTTGCAACTTTTGACTGCTGCAGTGAAGAAATTTCCTTTAATCGTCCCAGAAAAAAGTGAGATGCTTGTTTAACATTTGGTCTCTCTTACGTACATTTAAAAAAAAAAATGCATTACACTGAATGATGGTCATTCTACACTTTATAATTCATGGGATTCTGGGCACATAAAAGTCTACTTTAATTTTATTTATCAATAATGCTGTTTTTAGCTGAAGATTCCCATCCGTTCTGTGCCACTTCAGTGGAGCAGTACTATTCGTGGAACATCGGAAAGCGCAGAGCTGCAGAGGTGTGTGTGTGTGTGTGTGTGTGTGTGTGTGTGTGTGTGTGTGTGTGTGTGTGTGTGTGTGTGTGTGTGTGTGTGTGGCAGAGAGATGATCTTGCGCTTTCTTTCTTAGCTTCAGAGACATGACATTTCACTTTAATATGTTTCAGCTCAGCATAATGTCAGATCTGTGTTCACTCTTGCCTTCTCTCTTCCTCTGCGCGCGCGCGCGCGCGTGTGTGTGTGTGTGCGTGCGTGTAGCTTCAAAGGGCAGTTGCAGTAAAGCGTTTGGTTCAGGATATTTTAGACCGGAACCCACGCCTGCAGGCCCTCAGCCCACCTAAAACCAGAGAAGTGGTGCAGTGGTGCCGCCTCCGTGGTTACACTCCCCCTGACCCTGAACCCCAGCGTATAGAGGAGGACTCCATAGAAGACATACTCACACAGATTGACAGTGAGCCAGGTCTGTGTGCAGGAGTGTGTTTGCACGTACGCATAGTAACGGTCAATGTAAACACTGTGATTATGAGTATTTTGATATTAAAAGCTCGTGATTTTATGCAACGTATCTTTTAATAGTAATGAAAACCGTTCATGTGATTAGACTAGAATACACTAGCTAGAGCAGCAGCATCCTTTTAATACTAAAGCATAAAAGGTGAAAAGCTGAGATGGATATTATCTAGTACTCTGCTGCCTGTTTTATGCGGAGTTGTATGACTTAACCTTCTACCTTTTGTTGCCCTTATTATGTAATTAAGATATAGATTTATACTGATGTTAGGTGGCACAGCTCACTAAATGAGAACATCTGAGCTTGACTAGTCTCCTCAGTGCTCACAGTGAACAAACTCATTAAATGTGATAATGATTTGGTTTTGTGCAGTGAGGAATGCTCGATTGCAGCAAAGTGCGAATGGAGAGCATTTGTCCTGACATTTGTTCATTAACTAATTGCAGAGGCCAAGCATTTTGAATGCTGTGTAGCTGTGCAGACCAGTGCCTGTGCATGTCTCTAAATCCTCTGCAGCAGGGACACGGATTAATAAGTAGGGCTTTATAAAGATGCTGATGCTTAAAAAGCGCTTCTTTTATCCATTATCACCACGTGTCTGTGCACATGTCTGTTTTGTGTGTGTGTGTGTGTGTGTATAGAAGCTGTGTGGGTGTGATAGAGCCCAAAGCTAAATTGTATCTTTCTAAAAAATACAAATATGGCTATTAAACTTAAACTGGCTAGAAAATGAAAATTAAAGACTCAAAATGAAACATAAATTGAAAGCTTTACATAGTCATTCTAACAACTTTGTGCATAGGAATAAAGTAATCCCAGTGCCAAAATAACAGCTAGTGTAACAACACATTGTATCGTTAAAAGAAGTGTAGTCTTAACCTTGTCTATGACTAGGTGACGTAAAGAGTGTATAGGTAATGTTAGTCTGTGCTACACTTGTCTATTAAATGTCTATTTCACTTTAGAAACTGTGTAAGAACTCTGTGTGTGTGTGTGTGTGTGTGTGTGTGTGTGTGTGTGTGTGTGTGTGTGTGTGTGTAGAGTGTCCCTCTACTCTGACGGATAGTGAGGAACTGTGTCAGCGCCTCGAGCAGTTGCAGAGGATTCTGAAGACTGAGCCAGAAGAGGAAGACACCGAGCCTGTCGACGTCATCGCCGTCAAAGAGGTCTGCAGCAGCAAGGTCAAGGTCAAGAAGGAGCAGGAGGAGGCAGAGGAGGAGCCCAAGTACTTCCTGGGGTTATGTCCCTCCTCCCAGTTTGTCAGAGACACTGCAGAGCAGGTAATTAATCATTCAGACAATCACTAGATCAGTCTGTTGGGTTATTACTGTACTACTGTCTGTAGGGGAATTTACCTCAGCTAATAATCTAGGCCTTTTTTCTCTGTTAGATTGGTGTGAGTTTCCAGCCGGCTGAAGTCCAGAGGAATGTTTTTGCTCCAGTAGTAGAAGCCATGATTCTTAAGGTATTGGGAAAATTCTTAAATTCTGAGAGGATTATCCGTCTTCATGCCCTATAAGTGTTTGCTGTTTCAGATAGCAGTGCAGCTACATAATGGGCCTTAACTCCTACAGGCTTGCAAGATTTTATAGGGTTAATGGAATCTGTCACAGCCTAGCATAATACTGTGTAACCATTATTCATCTGCATAATGATGGATCTTATTGTGCATCCATGTTCTTCTCCAGAACATTTGTAAATTCAGTCAATTCGGTGTATGTATACGTTCAGTTTTGTAGTTATGTTGCTGCTACTTTTTTTTTTAATAAAACCGTTTGTTTGTTTCTAGGCTACACAACAGTTTGTTGGTGAGATACTGAGAGAATCACTAGCAAATGCCTATGGGAAGTCACCTCAAAACAGGTATGTGCACTCTTGCACTTCTCTCGTTAGAATTCATCAGGCCAGATGATATCAATTATAGTGTTTATTTATCTGTATTTTGAGTTTCTCAAGCATCTTTCCAGACTATTTTGGCTTTATTTTTCCCCCCTGTATGGTTCCTGAAGACAGCACAAAGCTCTTAACCTGTTTTGGGGTAGTCACAGAGATCAAACAATTTTGGGGGCTATTTATTTATTTATTTATTTAACTGTATGGACCAAAGTGGACACCTGTCCGTCACACTGATGTTTGGCCAAACTGCTGCCACGAACTTGGATTCACACAGTTGTATAGGATGTCCATGAATAACTTTTTGAGTGACTTCAGGATGAATTGGAACGGTGTCTGCACCCTAGGCCTCCTCGCCTAACGTCATTCCCTGACCTAATACTCTTATGGGTGAATGGACAAATCCCCAAAACCATGTTTTACAGTCTAGTGGAAAAGCTTCCCTAAAAAGTAGAGGATGATTATAACACAACAGGGGGATTAAATCAGAATGGGATTTTTAAAAAGCACATATACATTGCCCTCTGTAAGTACTGTGTATATGTCTGCTCTTGGTTTAAGCCCTGGCTTTTGCCTGTGAAGACCACATTTGTTGTTAGGAAGGATAAACCAACATGAAAACCAGAGAGCTGTCTATGGAGGAAAAGTGGAAGGTTTTAGCCTAGTCATGTCAGTCAACAGAACCTAACACAACTGGACATGCATTTAATCTGAAGAAGAGATTAAGGGAAGAAGCCCCCTAAAACAAGCAACAGCAGATATGGTACAAGCCTGATATGATATCAGTCAGCCGCCTGCTTTATGCGGTTATTGCAAGCAAGAAATATGCATAAAAACATTAAGTATTGATTTCATCAGGGAATGAAAGTTGAAATTGAATCTCGCATTTCTCTTTTGATCTCATCCCATTCCCCCATTTATAACTAAAGTAAAAGAATTGTACTTGCACATTTTACTTTTTTCCCTGCTGTAACAAACAGCAGAGGTGTACATCAGGACTAGGATCCCAAAAAGAAATCAGTAGGAAGACTCTTGTGTCTGGAACGATGCTGTGTGTGTAAAGCGGAAGCTAACAGAGATAATCTTATTTATTATTCAGGATCTGAGAGTAAAGATGGGGCTTAGTCAGCATTTCTGTCTGATCTCATTCTCAGGAGGGTCGCTCACACACAACCCAGATTCTTATACACATTCACACAGATCTCTGCCTCTGCCTGAATGCTTCCACACACACATGTGCATATATCATCTGTCGCTCGCTCTCTTATCTATAACGCACAACCAGACTGTTTGCAGAATCCTATTCATCACTGTTTTGTGCCTCGTAAACCACTGGCACACCGTGTCTGCCAATGTATTACATCTTATTTGTTGACCATGATTCATTGTTATGTACTTGACCAGGGAATTGTAGCCACCTTATGATTTGATCTAACAACTTGGTTTCCCTTTGCTTAGAGGTTATAATAAATGTGTTTTGTTGCAGTAAATTTTTACGTCTATATATTATGGCAATGAACATAATCATCCAGTGACACTACTACACAGCGCTGCACATTCTGATTCACTTAAATGCATTATTAATTGCAGTTAAGACCAGGTGTGGTCATTTTCATCCAGTCAAGTTGTCATATATGGTGACACTTTTTGGCCAGTCCGGCTTAAAGTGGCGTTTTTTTAATGATAAAGTCAGAAAGACATGAATATGATCAAGAACTTGTGATTGGGCTAGTAAACAGGATACGGTAGGATGACGGAATACCCTGTAGTTAATAAGTATATTTTAACCCAGAACAGTCACAGTTTTCACACATTTGGCACAAATAAGATCACAAGCTAAGAATTGTACCTCATATCAGAACAGAAGCCATGTCATAAGCCATCACCACATCTGCAGTATTGTGCAAATGTCTTAGACACCCATATTTTTCTGTTTAAATTTCTTTACTACCGCTTATTAGTACTGCTGTTTACTTGCCTTTCAGGTATTTATAATGTACAACTGTTTACTTTAATTTTTTTGAGGGCATCTTTGCTTTACATTTCTTTGCATGTGCCCAAGTAAAATATTCCCGTAGTATCAAAGTTGTACTATATTTCTCTACTGTGAAAATATTCACTATCAATGCCTTTCCATCTTAATTAAGTGATGCAGTGCAGTGTATTTACAATACAATTTGATATGTACAATAAATAAATAAAATGGTTGCTTATAATTTTTTGTTTAGTTGTTAAGCCATTTAATTAAGTTTAGTTAAGAGTTCTGTAGTAATATTAGGTGCTGTAAATAAATCTGTTTTAATAAACATTGTAACACATTTTAACACATCTTATCAATCTCATTAATAGGGTAATGTGTACATAAAAAAACAAAAAAAAATCAGTAATTTAGTTATAGGTTAACCTGCTGTATGTGTTTTAATACAGCCTGAATATAAAAAGATCTGATTTGTCATTTCATAACATTTTACCCAATGGACATCAATCTTTCTATCTTTTTCACACCGGTTTCACTCTCATTACTTTTTATTTTCTCCCAGAGTTCCTAGAGAAATCTCAGGCATGCATGTACACCAGGCCGTCAGCTCTATACCCACCTGTGATTTCCTCACGAACAGGTACCACTACCTTTCTTAGTTTGTTGCTTCATATACATAATTTGTACACAGTTTGTTGTGGAAGTAAACCATCAGTGCTTTATCTCTTTGGTTGATAGGTACATGGGCTTCCTGCTGAAGGATGGCGGCCATGCAGACTGAAAGTAGAATTGGAAGTCACATGCACATGCACGGATTACCATCATGCCTTCTGTAACCTTTCAGCAACGAAAAAGTGTGAAAAGTACAGAGGCCGAACGTTCAGACACAGACGTCACATTCATGGCAACGGTACAAACCAAAGGCGTGTTTGGATGGAGGAAACCAGTCGCGTTCAACCCTCTGATGGTTTGATATCAGATCAATGGTTATCAATATCTGGAGGTCACTGTCGAGTTTAATAAGGTCATACTTTCAGTGTCTGGACCTGTTAAAACCATCTTTCTCTGTGTTTCTGTATTTTGGTTGGCTTTATCGCGGTTAGACCTGTATTGCAGTTGGTAACGATCACAGTTCTGTAATGCACCTGGTCCTGATAATATCCTGAAAATCTGGTACGTGGCTGTTTGTCTCCATGTCGGACCTGTTAGATCGACACAAGCACCTATATAAAAAAGGGGGGGGCGGTGTAAATTGGGTAGACTGAGTGACAAAGCAGAGCCACTCAATATATGCTCTATGGGCCTGCAGTGCATGTCTGTTAGTTAATCTTATCTTCAGTTCACTGTTCTCTATCACAGACTGTTTCACTGCATCTCTGCGTAGATACTAAATAGTAGCAATGCTAGTGATACAGAATGGTTATGGTTGCAGTATCACTCATGTGTATTGACTGGTCTTAGCCTGTAGGTTACTGATGATGTAGGAGACTCAACAGTTAGCCAGAGAACTCCAGTAATCCTGTGATGTGCCATGTAGCGTTCCGTTTCATTTCTGAGCACTCTGAAAACTGCTGTGTTTACGATGATGGCGTATGTGACAGAATGCCGTTTCGGTGTCCTTTTCGTGTATTTGTTGTGGTCCGTGACATCTTGATCGTCGGATAAAGCCATTGCAGGACGTATGTTTGTGAGCTGGTCAATATACAGTGAGAAGAAAATTCCAGTATTGTATTTTATAACATTTGCCGGAGCGTTTATTTTGTCATGAAGACGGCTCGTGCTTGATGTAGACGTGCTGAAAGTCTTAATATTCAGGTGCTTTTGTGTCGGTGTATACACAAGCATTTCTCACACAGTCTTAGTGCATCTCTGTGTTATACGGTTAAGTGTGTTCAAACACACTATCAAATTTGTTAGTTACTTGTCGGGTACTAAGCCATGTTCAAGCCAAATATGCTATAGAGGAGAAGGAACTAACACCATGAATGTGGGAGAAATTCTGTGTCCAGAATGTGATGATTAATTTTGGGAAGTGTGCCGTGTTTGAAGAAAGAAATCGTATCCAAAAATGGTTATACTAATATGGCAATTAATGGACCCAGACTTACTGGGTGATTCCTCATAGGCTTTCATTCCTATTGTGTTAGCTTAATAACCATTTTAATCTACGCTGTCTATCATCTTTAGGGTTGTCGTTTGAACAGCTCATACAGTTGAGTGCAAATTTGCATAACTAGGACAAAATGAAGGGCGGGGGGGAGAATGAAGTGAAAAACAGAATATGATCAGTTCAGAGTTTTGCATCTGTCTTTCTGAATGTGATAATAAGTATTTTGTAAGACCTTCTGTACCCAGACACCATTAGAACTACCTCCAATCTCTTGTATCCTCTAAAAGGCTTTTGAATTGTCTTGGTTATAACGTAACCCACCAGACTTGCCGTCAGTTCTAACCTTGCTGGTTTGATTGGCCAATCTTTGCTCATTCTTCTTGACACATTACATGTCAGACACTGCCTTCTTCAGATCAGGTGTGTACACTGTGAGGATCGAGGCAAATTGTAGACTTATTGCCTTCGGTTCTGTTGATTATCTTGTTGCAGAACACACTCCCATACTTCTTTTTATTTTATTTTATTTTTATTTTGCACTCGACAATATAATTTTCTACATTGTGATCAATGTAGAAGTAATGAACCAGCAATGTGTCTGTCCAGTGTGTCTGTGTATCTGTAAAAGTAAATGTATGTCTAATTATTTGAGTGTGTGCGTGCCAAGGTTAGTTTGCTCTGTGACCGTTGTATATTTTTGTGTATGTACGT
The DNA here is from genome assembly GCA_028565595.1 of Duopalatinus emarginatus. NCBI lineage: Eukaryota > Metazoa > Chordata > Actinopteri > Siluriformes > Pimelodidae > Duopalatinus > Duopalatinus emarginatus. Next base: position 2,284,732 of record JAOVVF010000034.1, on the reverse strand, counting down.
GCTCTGTGCACAAACTCACTTAACTAAACAGTCATTACCTGTTTAACCAATCTTAATGTATTGTAGACGTACATGACCAATTATATTTTGCCTTGTAATGTAACTAAAATAATGACTATTCTTGTATTAAAATGGTAGATATGCCACTAAAAGTTTTCGAGTGGAGAATGTTTTTTGGGCTGTATATTCTGTGGGATTGGGGTAATAGTTTATAATAATTTCAGTGCAATAGTTAATGTGCTCAGTGCTTCTCTCGTATTTTCTCTTAAGCTCCTGTAGCAAGGGATGGAGTAGTGTCATCAGATTTCCTCCGTCTGACTAAAGAGAGAGAGAATGACGGATTAACCAAATATGTTTGCATGAGTGCAGGAGGTTTACTGACCAGGTTTTTTTTTCCTCAAATCTTCACATGTCAGTATTTGCAGGTTTGAGATGATTTTTAATTGATATGTACCGTCAACTTGCATAATTTATGAATGACCTGTTCGAGTCTAGCATACAGTATGCAACCAATGCCTATTATCAATATTTAAACAAGTTTAAACCCTATAAGACTTTAGTTTCCTAGGAATTCTTGTTTGCCAGACCGTAGTGCCATATAAATACCTGTTGGAGTGTAGATGAAGGATACAAAGCCAATGGCTGTATGTTGTATTGTCAGTGAATCAGTGCTTTACCTGCAAGAAGGACATGTTCCTGGGTAACACACACACACCTGTCATTTCTGTCTTTCTTACTACTATACCCACACTCCATGTATTTTATTAAGGCACATATAGTAATGTTATAGATTTTATTTCAGAATAGTACATTCTCCATTTTTTTTATTTCTAACTAATTAACCAAATAAATTAACAGTTGCTAAAAATGTAATAAATAATAAGTACATTTTTATTTAATAGTTTCAAACTGTTCAGTCAGGTTTGAAGGGAAGAAATGCATATTGGAGGCAAAAGACTTGTTCCAGCAAATAACTGGCTCTACAAAGAGGTAAAGCTTAACTTGTATATTCAAAAGACGTCTTTCCAGCCTAACTGCTACACATTTACACACATCACACCAAAAAGCAGCTAGCTGTCAAACACTTAACATTAAAAAAATAATAAATTATTGAGAACCATGCATATTTGTTTTCCCCTAGTACATGATTAGCATTGTTTCATACCTCATACGGCCACATTTGTCTCTCTGTGAATACTGGAATTATTGGCAGCTATCATAAAAATGAGCACAAAAAATTTACAGACAGTAATGGAGAAACTGTCATACCAATTATCAAAAATCGTTCTCGTTAGGACTATATAAATGATAATATTATCTCTCAAAAATGTGTGCCAAAATTATTGCAGGAATTAAAATAAATGCAACCGTTGTAATTCTTGAATAGCATACATTATTAACTTGAGCTCCCTTTTGTTCTCCATTACCAAGTGAAAACCCACAGAAGTTTCAAATACAGAAGAAACCGATAAGAACCATTAAGCACTACCAAGACCATACAGAAATCTCAGTCCCGAAAACATTTGGCGCCATTAGTTACAAATGGCATGATGTGATTCAGTGAGATAAGACCAAAATCTGACTTCTTGGTCATGCATCAGTATTTGGCAACATAAGGAAACCGCATACAGGTGAACATGTATTTTTAAAAAAAGCCTCTGTAATGTACTACCAAAGCAACCAAAAATTATGTACAAAGCAAAAATCATTGTTTTGATCTTAATCTCTGAATTTGAACACAAATGAAACCCTGTGGTCTGAATTAAAGAGGGAAATCAACATTAGTAAACCTAAGATATAAAGAAATAAAGGAGCTTAAAATGATCTGCATGGAGAATAAAAGAACTATACAGTGTGTCTGTATGCTTAAGCTCAAAATATAATTTACTGCATGTGTTATTACTTTTAAAAAAAATTTAATTCATTTTCATGAGGGATGCCAATAATTATGGAGGGAAATGTATATCAAAATACTAGAGTCTTGCAGGAAACATAGAGTAATATCAGAAATTCGTTCTCTTGCATAGATTTCACACCAAGTGGTATTAGCCCTACATTCCCTCACTCTTTTTACCCATTTCAGCTTTATGGAATGGTTTGGACAAAGCTTCGGGTGTTTTATTACACCTTGTCACTTTTTCACATTATTACTTCAACCCTTTAGCAGTGTTGGCCATTCAACCTGTTAAAGGTTGTGCTATAGCTTTTCAAACGTTCCCTAAAAGCTTAGTGAGCTTTGTGTGCATTGGCTCAAAGTGAAATCCTAAGTCCATATATGTTTTCTGGGTTAACTGGTCCACTGGGTCATATGTTGAAGATTCGTGATCCACTCTGGAACACAGCGGATGGGTTGGGGGACAACTTCGTCTTCACCAGCTGCTCCTGTAAGATAAAAATGAGATGCATCAGCTTACAGTTAACACAAATAATGACACACACCTAAGTCTGGATCCTATTTGCTAACCTGAACCAATTTTGGTAAATATTGTTTGTATGGTATGTGGACTAACTCACCAATATGTAGGTCTTGCCCAAAGTATTGCCACAAAGTTGGTAGCACACAAAATTACAGAATGTCTGTGTATGCTGTTATTATGTTTTCCTTTCATTGAAACAAAGAGGCGTAAAACTGACAATGCCCCTGTGCACAAAGCAAAATCTATAAAGATACGGTCTGACAAGCCTGGTGTTGGAAAACTTATCCCAACAAATACCTGAATATCAAATCTAAAGGATCTACTTTACAGGTATTTGTCTATGTGATTGTCTGCAGATACAGGACAATCTTATAGGTTTATTATTTATATACAGAAAGGGCCATAATTCTGTTGTATTCTCAGATTTGTGTTCCACAGCATGGCATCCCAGATGTGTTCAGTAACATTGAGATCTGGTTACTTAGGTTGGAATGTCAAACCCCCAAACTTTTAAGTGTTCCTCTAACCATAAGTTGGCATCTCTAGACATTGTTGGAAAAGACCAAACTGATTTAATATGCACACAGAATTAATTTACTCTTGTTCACTACACTTTATCCTCCCAAGGTGGTTCTGCAGGATTGATAAAGATGTTCTTTTATGGGTAAAGATGTTCTGCTAACTATCTATGAAAGTAATCTAAAAACTGGGATCCAGCTGGAACCCTTGATCCTGTGTCCATAACTAGGCCATACAAGCTTCAACATAAGGCCTATAACACCAAGCAGACCAATGCATGGCAACAACTAAGTGCCAGTAAACTTATAATGTCATGGACCACACTCCTAGGCCAAACCAAAAAAGTGTGCACAAACTGCTGAAGCTCATGCTGGCTATGATAAAAGGTCTCTGAATAGTGCATCACAAGTTGCTGCATGCGTAAGTTGACTCCTGTCAACTCCGAATGTTCCTACAATGGGCATGTGATCATTGGAACTGAACCATGGAGCAATGGAAGAAGGTGGGCTGGTCTAATGAATCCAGGATGCACTACAGGAAGATGACAAGTCAGTGAAGACAGAGTGATGCTCTGGGCAATGTTCTGCTGGATCCTTGCATACATTTGGATGTTACTTTGACACATACCACCTACCTAAACATTGCTGCAGACCAAGTACACCCCTTCATGACATCGGTATTCACTAATGGCAGTGGCCTCTTTCAGCAGGATATGCTCTCTTGTTCTCTCTCTCTTTCTTTCTGTTGTCTGTCTAAGAGACAACTGGATCTGCAGTTTCACCACTGCAGACAAGTTTTTGTATATTTCATTGTGTCCCCCGTATTTTGAGTTTTCAGAGAAAGCTCACTGTTGCTACATGCTGTTTTTTATTGTCCATGACAATATCACAAAAGAAAATTACAATATTTTTCAATTTCAGGTAATATGTTAGACTCTGCTGTTGTTTAATCTACATTTATACTGTCAAGGTCACTCTGAAATTTAACTAAATGCATTAAACACAGTGTTGACTATGCTATGTGGATGATTTGGGACAGGACTGTCAGTGTCCCTGCACTGTTATTCAGACAGGCCTGCAGGCTCATATTGCCCTTGGTAATTGTTAAACTGGGGCAGTGCGGTATATCATTTCTCAATGGCTATCACAATATTGGTCTATGCAGTACTCATTATAATACCAAACTTCTCGACAAGCTCCAGATGTTAGGTGTGCATGTGACGTATCTCAGTAGGGCAGCCGTGGCCTAGTGGTTAGGAAACTGGTCTTGTGACCAGTAGCACAGTAGGCTAATACTTCACTTAAAAGAATAAAAGTATGAAACAGCAAATGTTTTAAGGTTTAAATTAGTTATTGACCCAGGTCCAGAAGCAGCTATGCAAGCCCAAGCCATGACACCAGTGACCGATGAGCATGCATGTTCTTTCCATGACTTCGGTAGAGGCAAATCTTGTGAAAACTGTGATACTTCCACCCCTGCCCTATGAAAGGTGGTGATGTTACTGTCTTGTTCAATAAGCTTTTCTTTACAATTCCTTTTTATCATGAACTGCTGTTGTTTTCATTTCTTCATTTCATTTCTGGTTGTTGGTACACCTGTTGTTTTTTTCTCAGGACATATAAAATAATTTTATTGGCTGTGTCCAGTGCTTATGCGGTGGCTCTGATAGATTTGCCCTCTTCAAAATAACTTGCATTTCTCCTCTAGGCATCTCTCTGGTCATCATGTTAGTTTATCCTTTTCAACATTGAATGTAGTCGTCACTAGAGAAACCCAGGGTTTAAACCAGGAGTAGACAATTAAAGGCACTGACTGTTTAAATAAATTCAATCTAACAAGAAAAATTGGTGGATTTAAATAAAATCTGTGATGTTCCAGGGTTCCAAGCTGTTTAACACATAAAGACATAAAAACAAAGAAACGGAAATTTAAAATTCTGATTTGTCTCATATTCATCTTTTGATCTTTGGATCTTTTGGTCTTCTGTATGTTTCCAATATCAAATAGGAAGTTTGGTAGTCCGACAAATAAAGTAATTAGCTAAACCTAAATCCCTACCTTATTCCATGCCCACCCATTCCCAGTACTGCATGATTTTTTAAATCAAATTTATTTGCATTTATATTTGATTCAATGTAAAATGTAACCATGAAACATATTTTATAACATTTACCACGTCACAGCTGAATGATCAAATCTGATTTCATGACAATAATTCCCCTATGTGTTAATTTCTTGCAAGGTCTAGTCCAATATCAATGTGGACTTAAACAATATCAAATAGACAATGCAGATCTACTTTACACTCAATACCGACAAGCCTTGCAATACATTCTTCATGAATTAGTGTCAGTTCATTCTAATCCCACCATTACTGTGATTGTCTTTAATCCCTTGCCTAGATGGGAGATGGCACAGACATCTGTATTTTGTCTCTCAGCTGACTAACACATCCCACATGTGAGCAGATGGCACAGGGAGGAGACCGGCCCATGTTTGTTCTGAAGTCTTTGGGATGACTAAATATAATAATATCTGTCAGGCAAGCTGCTCGATGAATACCGTGAATGAACAAAAAAAAAAATTGACCTCCTCTCTGCCAAAGGTCTTCATAAACACATAAAACACCAACACACATAATAAGAAGAATCAATTAACTTTGCTTATCTATTTCAAAGATTTTTGCCAAACACATGACTCCCTTCATGCCTTGTAATAATATGCTAAAGATTTAACTTAGCAATGGCTCATTAACTTATAATGATTTTCCAATATCAACTGCTTAGTTGCCACAAACACTTTTTGGGTCTTATGCTGAAAGACTGTACAATTACGTCTAGGATAAACTTTGTGTTTATTTAACTCCAACAAAGTGACACGCTTAAGAAGTCCAACCACCAATTAGTTTCCCCTAAAACACCTAGAATACGTAATTGTATATACCTATGGCCTAGTGGTTAGAGAACCGGTCTCGTGACCAGAAAGTAGCGGGTTCGATCCCCACCCAGGGCAAGACATGACTGAGGTGCCCTTGAGCAAAGCACCTAATTCCCCTGACTGCTCCCTGGGCACTGTGGTTTGGGGCCCCCAGTGTTCACAGGTGTGTGTGTGTTTCACTGCACAGATGGGTTAAATGCAGAAGTCACATTCCTCTGTGTGCAAATCACAGTAGGTAAATAGTTCTCTCAATGGTTAAGGCCAGGCACACACCTAGAGCTCTTCGTGCTTCAAGTACGGCCCGACTCGACCCGCCATCATCCAAG
>JAOVVF010000034.1:2216180-2231486 GCA_028565595.1 Duopalatinus emarginatus | reverse complement strand
TAGTGTTCACTGGTGTGTGTGTGTGTGTGTTTCACTGCACGGATGGGTTAAATGCGGAGGTCACATTCCTTCTGTGTTCAAACACAGTAAGGCAAAATAGGTCACTTTCATTTACCGAGTGCTTTGCAATCCGTGTGTTGCTGTAACACCCCCAAGACCTGTAAAACAGAATGAGTGGTTTTATTTTGACACCATAAACTCTTTAGTAAGCTGATTCTATAGTCTGTTTTGCCATGCCTTTAATTTAACATTTTGTAATGTTTTGTTTTTCTGTGCTTCAGATTGACTTGCGAGACGATCCAAAGACACTGGCCCGTTTACTACAAATGAAGGAGAAACCACTGACGTATGAACAAGGGCTGAAGCTGGCCAGGGAGGTATGAAAATCTCATTCATCTCATCTCCAACATACCTTTCCTAAGATGCATACCGACAGTTTCTGTCATGTCCGTACATGTTTTTGTGTTTACAGATCGGTGCACAGTGCTACCTCGAGTGTTCAGCACTGACTCAGAAGGGATTAAAGACAGTGTTTGATGAGGCCATCCTGACAATCTTCAGCCCCAAAAAAACGAAGAGGTGCTGCATATCATGCAGGAGCTGCTGTACTATAGCATGATCACAGCGGCGTGACTCACAGCACCAAGCGAACGTCCTGAAAATGCTCTATTTAAGGCAGGAATGAGACACAGCCACCTTCGTTCAGTACATGAAGAGCAGAAATGAGACACAGCAGAGGGATTTTAGCTTCCGTAGCTGAGTGTGTATTCTGCATCGCTACTATTGTCATGAAAATAATTTTTAAAAAAAACATTTAAGTTACTTATTAATTCATCGTACAGCCTCCAGGTTTGAGGATATTCACCTGTTGTCTCACATCCTCTGTAAAGGACATTTCCTGGATTCACACAGGCATTAACAGCGGAAAAAAACTTTACTGTATTGGAGTGGATGAAAAAAAAACCCGAAAGCATCTGCTCTGCTTACATTTAACGCCTAAGATGCAGACTATGATTAAGGAGTTTCCCTTCAGGATTTGGAAACTCAAAACTTTATAAAGATGACTATATTGGTCTTCTTTGACGCTCAATACAAGTGCCTCAATCAACTGTCAGTCATTCTGTTTGTGCTCAAGCCAAAGACAGGTTGCTTTCTCACCTCAAGCGGACAGACAGTGATACCTGTCTCTGAACTGCCACAGGGTGACCTCCCCAATTAGCAGTCTAAAAAAAAAAACTCTTCTTTTCCAGCCATGGGCTATTTAAAGTTTCATACATCATAGGGTTTTTCGAAGGCCTGTGAAACAAATGTTGAAAATCCATTCCAGCATGAAGTGTGATTTTCTTGCTTTTGCCTCAGATCAATAACATGCTCTTTTCTGCAGCTCCGGTCCGAGATAGTTATTAAGGGAAATTCTCAGGAGCCTGGCCAAATCATCAATAAGGAGCGCAGATACCAAAAGAGAGAATGGTAGAAATGAGGAAACAACACAGTTTAGTTTCCAAAAGGGCTGTTTAAAATAAGTGTTTCAAACAACAAATAAAACCCAGCGGTGCTACACAAGTACACACATCATTCACCCTCCAACCAGTGCATTTCTATTGCCATTGTGTTGCAGAAGTCACCTGATAACCATACCTCGCTCCCCCTTATTCCTAATTCTCACCTAACAAACCATGAAGGACATATGAAACCAACCTACACGTAAGACACAACTTCAAGGAAAGCACTAGGATATGAACTTGCATGTTGACCTGTGAATTTATAAGAATTTGTCAAGAAGACAGGACTGTGGTATCCGGATGGTTAAAAAACAAAAAGGAAGAAAGTGCTTATTATTAAGTATTGGACAGATTTTTGCCTGACTGTTTTCTTGGCAGACATCTTTAAAAAGATTAGCCGCCTCATCACAGGGCTTTCATGATAAAACTCAACCACTTCTCTCCGCCTGCTTGGATTTTCTCGCTGGCACTTCTGCAATAGCGGCACACGGTAAATCCTCGGGGTATGAAGCAGATTGTACATGTCAACACAACAAAGACACAAGATTTCACCAAAAGTCCGGTTTCTGTTGTAATCTCGAACAGCAGTCATATGCTTATTCACTGCTCCCTTCTGCCAAGTCCACCTCCTCATCTGACCTGATTTAACAACAAATAAAACACATCAAGCTTTGTCTTCATCTCTCATCTCTTTCCAAAAGTCTTCTGGAGCAACCAGGCATCCCAATCACATTAAAATCTCAGACCTCTCTTCCAGCAGGAGATTTAATGTGTTCCTTCTTAGTAACATGTGAACATGACTATAAACCATTGAAAAACAAAACGGAACAGACACGTCCTCACATTCACTTATAGCTTTCCAGTGTCTGAAATCTCACACCTCTGTACTCCTGCACTGGCGGCCAACTTCAATTGCCTTGTTGTACACTGGTTGCTGTTAAGTGGCACCTCAGGGACAACTTCTGGAGCGAGCCACCTCCTCGCAAAGATGAGGAGAAAGACTCCTTACGCAGAGGAAGAATGAGCCTGAATCCACGTGCCTTCCATGTAGCACAGACTTTTATTTTCTTCTTTTTCAGACATTGTGCCTTACATCATCCTATGCAACAAACTGTATACTGTAATCATACACAGAAGACCAGCGCTAGTCCTGGCTACATTAATTATAACTTGAACTGTGTACTTGTATTCTTTTTTTATTATTTAGTATGTGGTGAGATTTTCCTTTTATTTGGATATGTACTGGTTTGTACATCGTACATTAAGACAGCAGTTTTAGTTACTACATCAGTATATATAACAAACCGGTAAGTTGGTATATAACTGCTTTTTTTCTTGAATATATATTTATAGCTTGTCTATATCAGGTGTGATTAAAACTTGAGAACAAACTGACTTGGTTAAACTTTTTTGTTTAAGATATCAGTCACAAATTATTGTCCGTGCCATGTTGAGACTATATATGCTATGATGCGTCAGTGCCATCCATAAGACACTAAGGCATAACCACTGATATGATGATAGAGTTGTACTGCACTGAGGAGTAATAATAAATGTTCGGGTTAGATTCTTTGATTGGAATGCCATTAGTCAAATTATACTTTAAAAAACAAAACAAAAAAACTCCTCTTCAGTAAAAAAAAAAAAAAAAATATTGGACTTTTATAACATTAAAGTTTCTTTTGCACAGGATTGTGTTTTTTTAGCATAGAATTTAAATGTTAGAAAATGTGTTGACTAGCATCTGTTATAAAAGTATAACACTGTCATTGTAATGATTTGCTTACTTTTTTTAAAAATTCATATATAATTTACATAACAGGATAATACTTTCAAAGTGACCTTAATATTACTTTATGACTGAAAATAAAGGAGAGGGAATAAAAGCAGGTACTTTTTTTTTTCTTCCCATAATCTTGTGGAAATTCACATTATCATGTAATTAAGATCTTCCAAATACACCAATATGGACAAACATATTAGGAACATCTTCCATTCAGTCCCATTACCACAGGTGTATAAAATCAAGCACCTAACCATACAGTCTTCTCTTACAACCATTTGTGTAAGAATTCGAATGTGGTGCTGCTGCATGCAAGCCTTACATAACCAAACACAATGCCAAGTACTCTATGAAGTGGTGTAAAGCACACTATTACTGGACTCCGGAACAGTGGAAACATGTTATGTGGAATGAACTAGAACAGAGCTTGTAAGGATCAATGGGCAAATATTCCCACAGACACACTCCAAACTCTTGCAGAAATCCTCCCTAGACGAGTGGAAGCTGTTCGAGCTGCAAAGGGGGACCAAAATCTTTATCGGATTGATTTATTTGATTTAGAATGGGACGTTATAAAAAAAAATCCTGCAGGTTTAATGTGTAGGTGTCCAAATAGAGTATTTCACGAGTTGAACGTTTTGGGACCTAAAATGTACATTTTTACCACCTACAACAGATGAGCCATGGAAAAGAATGTTCAGAGAATTAGTGATAGCGGATTCACACATTCATGTAAAGGTACTGACTATAACGTATTGATTTCATGGTACAGGGTAGTTCTTGCTTTTTTTCTGTTTTTTTTTTTTATGTAGTAATAGTTGTAGGTTTAATGTTTAAAGGTTTTAAGTTCTAAATATGGTAGTTTTTGTTTTTTATTTTATTTTATTAATGTTTACATAGCTACACAGACATTTGGAAATGAAATTGCAGTGGTATAGCATAACTACAGCAATTAGAAAACTACATTACTCTTTAGTTGAACAGATATGTACGACACAGCCTGTAGTATTTATACCTATTACGGCATATTTTACTTGTTTTGTTTAGTGTATTAACTGCTATAATAGCACATGGATGTACATGACTACTGCTGGTTTTCTAAAATAGTGAAAAAGCTTTAAAGTATATATAAAGGCTTAACAAATATATTTACACTGGAGTGTTTAAAACTCAAAGACTTTGAATGCGAAGGGATTTCTAAACACACAACGCAGACTAGTACACCTTCACTGTATTTAGCGAGTCTTTTCTGTAGTATAAACTTTTAAAGTCTGTGCACTCACTGCCCTCTGCTGGTATAACATTTGCTGAAACTAAAGTGAAACACAACAAAGCACAATATTTTAGTTGTCAGAACTTTCTACAGGGTACATAAGCAATCTGCAAAACAAATTAGTCTGAATTTATAAGAGCATGACATTCCAAGCATAATCGCTACTAGAAACTAAAATAAATCTCAGACACATTAATACTGATAGAACTACAGCGTCTCACCTTCAAATGTGCTTTTAGAAATGTTTGCGCGTTATCCTAAAATCCAAAATCGGTCGTTCCTATTTCTTAGAGAAAGAAATTAAAACAGATAAAACACATTTTATCACAAAAACAGGTTTATTTAATGTCTCTGTATTTTTTTAAAATAATTAAGATTTATTCTGTTCATCAAACCCTTTCTTTTAAGTTTTAACATAAACATAGCAGGACTGTCAAAAAAGAAAAGATCACAAAAGGATTGATGAAAGGGACAGATAGAGCAATAAAAAATACATCTTCCTCACATGTAAAATCCACACCCATGATTTTAATCTGAAATAAAACAAAATAAAAACTAGGATAGTGAGTCCTGTAGACACAACAAACTCTAACTCCAAGTGCTTTAGTCCTAACCCACTATAGTGGATGGTATTTCTGTTGAGGAATAAGACTGGATCAGCATTTAGAAATACGCCACTTATGCAGGCTCTCATTCCAAACACTCCTTTAAAAATATTCTAGCTTAATCCAAATTATAAGAGCATCCAACCATGTTAAAGTCCACAGACGAGAACAGGATACATCCAAATTGCTATGGCTAAGAGTCCGGGTTAAGGTGTTAAAATGAATCAATTTTTCTAAATACACTGAATGAATTTCTGAACACTGCTTTACAAGGGAGGAACTCAAAGCCTTCAATGGTGTCAAAAAATGTTTACCTTTACAACTCTCTTAAATTCTTTGTAAGAAATGAACTGCTTGAAATTCTGAAGAAAATACTGTGAATTTCTACTCCGTGGTACCAGTCAGACCGTCACCTGTCCACACAGCACAAAAAAAAATGTGACGATCACATTTTTAATAGCCTGTAAAAATAATGCAGGGAATAAAGTAGACTTCATGTCCATTGGTTGATCTATGCCTTATGCACTGTGTGTTTTTACACTCGGTTACTAGGTACTCAAACATTTCCGGGACACAATAATGTAAGATCGAGCCTCGTTCTGACGACAAAAACAAGGAAACATGGGACAAGAATCCTCAAGACTGAATGAAGGCCTCAAGACTACATGAAATAATGGACTCAGACTCCACTGCATTATGGGGAGACTTTGGGACATTTTTAAGAGACATTAATAAAATAAAATAAAATAAAATAAAAAGACTCCTGTTCTTAGGCAAAGGGTTTTTCAGATCCCTTAATGTGGTTGATGATCTTTATTTTAAATGGCAAGGAGTGTGTATATAAGTCTTTCCCCACAAGGTAAGCACACCTTGTCCTTTTGTTTGTTTTTTTTGTGTACCATCACTGTCAGAGGAAACAGAGTGGAAAGGGTTTTTTTTTTTTTTTTTTTTTTACAGTGCTGGTGGGGGAAAACGGATAGACAAACGCAGGAGTGTACAGTAAAGTATGCAGCACAAGGAGCTTGGAGATGTGGCGTCCCTGTGGCAGAACATTGGTTGGAGCCTGATGTAGGGATACAGCTACATCCGTGTTTAAGTGGGAATGATGCCGTCGCTGTTCTGAATTCCTCGTCTCAGCTCAAGCTCTTCCAGCTTCTGCCACAAGTCCTCCCGATCCTTCTCCTTCTTTTTTTCCCTGAGACAAGGGAACAGCAGGAACAACCCACAGAGGTGTAGACTTCTTAATGCAGGTAATATTCACATTTAGTTCCAGTGAAAAACAAAAGAGAAACTAAGAATTGTACCTCTGACGATCCGATTTGTAACTTGCAGCAAGTTCGTCGAACAGTGCGCTGTTCATTTCCATGAATGCTTTGAGCACGTTGTAGATTAAAGCAGATATCGCTCTGGTGATGAGAGGATTAAAACAAAGAAAATGTGAATGTCTGAAAAGGTACCAGAGTCAATGTAAACAAGAATGAACAAGAACACTCTGTACAATTTAAAAATCCATAAACAAGCATTACGCCAGACTTAATATAAATAGCATTGCTCTTTTTGCACCCAGAATCCACACGGGACATAGCACAAACAACACGTACACCAAAGTCTATGGAAGTGTCTGTCCAATCTGCACTGCTTTCCACAAGTGCAACCAATGGGAATAGAGCAATGACACTATTTGATTTCATCAAGAAAACTAATGGCCCCCTCAGCTGAACATACGCAGTGGGCACATGGGGGTTACGCCAGCTATTAATTATAATTACAACATATCCACAGCATGAGTGGGAGCATTAACAGACAGCATATTTGTCAGATAATAATGATAACATGGCTAACTAGAAGAGACACAAACAGGCCAGTGTAATTAAAACAGTGTTCATGATTAGGATTATACATAAACCATTCATAAAGATTATGATTTTACATACACCATTCAGCAATATTACAATATTAACACTACATGCTAAAACAGCTCTGACCAGCTGAGGCAAAAACTTTTATCTATCTGGCACCAAGATATTTACAACAGATCCTTCTGTTGGACCACCCACAAGCACATCAGTGAGCCTTCAGCACCCGTGACCCTGTCGTTGGTTTACCAACTGTCCTTCCTTGGACCACTTTTGGTAGGTACTAACCACAGTATACTGGAAGACCTGCTGTTTTGGAGATGCTCTGACCCAGACATCCAAACATCACAGTCTGGCTTTTGCCAAAGTGACTTTGATCTTTACGCTTTCTGGGTTTTTCCTGCTTCCAACACGTCAACTTTGAGAACTTACTGTTCACTTGCTTCCTAATATATTTACTTTTTTTTGTGGTGTTAATATTATGGCTGATCAGTGTATACTGTAGTTCACAACATATAGAAAGATGTGTTTGGACTTTATGCCTTACTCAAAGGGCATGTTTACTTAAAAAAAAAAAAAAAAGGCAGGATGGACATGGGACATCTGAAATATCTGTAAATTAGCCTAAACGGTCTGCTAAATATCCGGCAATCAATGAACTGCAGAGTAAGATCCTATTCTGAGTACACTTACGGGTTCCAGTGCTCTTTGGAGATCCTGTAAAGACTGGCAAACATGATGGGCAGGATGACACTGGAGTTCTCCTCTATCAGACTCATGATGTACTCGTTGTTCCAGTAATACAGTGCTCGCTCAGCCACCTGCCATGGAGGTAGTAAAGGAAGACACTTACTTCCTGAACTTGTAGTGATTTTGAGCAGTGAGGAGTTTTGGCTGAAGGTTGTATAGTTAAAAACTCTGCATGTGTGTATGGGAATAAAATGCAGACCTGAAAGTGAGGACTGGAGACACATCTGGAAATCTGTTTGAACAGTGGCTCCTGGACCTTGACAAACTGTGTGGGCTCAATAACATCCAGGATCTCCTCCAGCTCACCAAGAAACATAACCTAAAAAACATACCGGTAAGAGTGCGTCATAAAACAGAGCAGACGTTTTCTTTCCTAGGCTAAATAACAGCTAATCACCATGCACAATCTTGTAGGGGGGAAGGGGGTAATACAATTAAAGGAGAGCAGATACCACAGCAGCACACTGGCCCCCAGTGTTGCTCTTATCCGAGAGCCCAGTGCTTTTTACAATCAGTGGATTTATCGGCGGTATCAAGAGTCACAATTCAAAACAGTATTAATGCATAGGAAGAAAACTCTCAAACATAAACTCCTGTTAATTACTTAGAAATATTATGCCAAATTCAAAATAATCAACAAATTTGACCAAATAACAAATCACCATATTAAGCATCAAATCTTCCATTTACCTCTTTTTGACTGCAGGTTTTCGGCCAAAACTTTAACAAGCCTCTTATCACCTGAAATAAATCCCAATCAAATGAGACACAGAGGGGAAGAAAGAAAAAAAACACCAAATAGAAAGACAGGAGCTGTGAGCAGGATGTCACTTACAGGTTCTGTTAGCGTGGGATCTTTCTCTAGGAATTGCACAATACAGTAGGCCAGCTGCAAGAGACAGAAATGTTGACGAGTGTGTGTTCTGGCTTGACAAGAGCAGCAGTGAGGAACTCATTCGCCCTCCTCACTGCTCTCACTGGTCTCCCTTAAGACAACTTATAGACAGTAAACTCAGGTTTTTTTTTTAGGGGGGTGGCCTCAAATTCACCCCTTTAGATTAAATCAGTTCTGATGCAAGAAATAAATCTTTTTAATAACACATCAATAACTGATATCCTGGTCCTGCTATCAGATCATTAACATCCTTAGCAGAAATGTCCACCATTGAAATATAGCCTCAAGTGTCACAAGCAGACAAACATGAACAGACAAAACAAAAAAACTTAACTGTAAAACAGCCAAAGTAGGCACAGGGCCCAGAATACCTGTGCATGGAAGAGGGACAGACTTCTTGCTGAGTGCAGAGGCAGTAAAACTTTTACCAGGAACTGCTTATGTTCAGCTTTCAGAGGAAGTGCAAAACCATTGATGATACTACAGAGCAAAAACAGCAAGCATGAACCTTATTACAAAATGAGTGCACTCGCTGCACTAATATAAAACACTGGTCAGGCACACGCATACCTTCCCAAGATCTCCAACAGCTCGGCGACTCCGTTGAAGTGCTCCGTTTCATACACAAATCTGCTCCCGACAGAGGAGTTGAAGAGCCGGAGAGAGATTTGAAAACAATGTCAGCAATGCAGTATTCCACATCAGGTGATTTGACTCATTTCTGAAAACAAATCAAGTAAATTTCACTTCTCTTACCCTAGGAAAATGTTGTTAATCTGTTTGCGGATGAAGGCCCTGAGACCGAGGAACTTGCCATAAATTCTGTGCAGGACAGTCTTCAGGCAGTCCCTTTCACGAGGGTCCTCACTGTCAAACAGCTCCAGGAGCTGAGAACAAACAGAGCAAGGGCAAGACAGAGGCACTTGGTCAACAGGCAGGTTTATTTAGCAGCAAACACAAACACACATCTTATAGCCTTGGTAACACTGAACACAAGACACAAGGTTACCAAAGTGCACAATACAAGTACATTATTGTAGGCGTAGAAATTTTACATTTAGTGCTAAAGTATACATTTGTACCTGTAGTACAAATTTCTGGTCGATGTATTTTTTGGCAATGCTGGGCTGAAATTCCTGACTCTCCAAGAAGCGAATGAAGAACTCGTAGACAAGCTGGAGAGAGAGACAACGAATGATTATCATTTTCTGTGTACCATGATTTAAAATAAACAAATAGCACAAAATGCCCAGGCAATATGATGTCTGGTTGCAGCAGGTTAGATCAAAATTGTGTGAGACGTTGCCTTTGGATCTACCTGCAAATGGGGCCATGAGGCTTCCAACGTTGGCTCATCCTCCTCTGGGTCAAACTCATTACTGTCACTGGGAGGAAGTGTCCGGAACATGTTACAGGACACCTAATAGACATACAGAGTGAGAGAGAAACCCTGAGGCAGTGGTGCATCTTAACGACAACCATGTTTACATGGAATGTCAAGAGAAGACCTGCTCAACATGACCGTAGCACCAACCATTTTGACAACCTCCGGATACGTTTGTTCAGTGAGGTAACCTCGGCTAACTGTGACATAGTCCACAAGCTCAGTCAAAGTAGAGCGCTTGTACTCCTTCATCTTGAGGTCAGACAGTGTGTCCATGAAGTCAAACAGAAAGCAGCACTGCTGCAGCTTCTTCAGGAACAATTCTGGCTGCTCTTGGGCAGACACATCTGTAGGGAGAAGAAAAATGACAAACATGTCTCTCTGCATGCACATCAATGGATTTTACAAAATCAGCATTTTTTGCGCTTTGATGTGTCGGAGTGAAACCCACTTCTTAACCACTGAAGACGCTTCTTCTGCGTCAGTTGTCTTTTCGTTTAACCAAAACAGAAACCAAGACTGGTGTCTCAAGACAATGAAGACACAAACTTATTCTCTAAATCATAATATATTATCAAATGGTTGTGAACACCTGACCATCCCAACCACACATCCTTGCTAACATCACACTCCAAAACATTGGCATTAATATGGAGTTTGTCATCCCTTTGCATTTTATGAGAGATTCCACACTTTTGCTAAAGCTTTTTATTAGATTCTGGAGCATGGCTGTGGGGACTTCTTTTCCTTTCTCTGCCATTCCCATTCCGGTGAGGCTGAGCACACTGACAAACTTTATGGAACCATGTCTTCATTTTGTGCGTCGTCATGTGGAATTGGGTTTGGCCTCCTTAGTTCCAAGGGAAATCTTAATGCTACAGCATACAAAGGTTTTCTGTACAATCGTGTTAGGAACAGTTACCCTACCTATGGGTGTGCATGGTCATGCAGTTTTGGTGAATGGCTGATGTTGGATTTGATACCTTTCAGTAGTGGTAGTTGCACTAGCTCGATGGGTTTGTCCTGAGATCTGAACTGAGACGAGCTCTGTGCTCGTTTCTGCTTAGCTTTCCGGACTGACTTCCTGGAGAAGCCGTCCACCTTATCTACGGATGGGGGTGAGGTGGCTGCTGAAGACATAGCCCTGAAACAGAGAAGAAAAAAAGGAAAAGAATAAAGTGCTCAGTATCATACGTTGGGGATTTACCCAATGTTATGTATAAGTAACCATATTTACTTATAAGTAAAGTATAGGATTCTACTGTTTCTGCCACAGTGGAAACTTCTGCATAATTGAGATGCAAACATCCAGGTACACGCAGAAGAGGATGAGGTTACGCAATCCTAATTTTTGCCAGACCACAATCAGCCATCAAATTTATTGGCACTTGCCAATCTTACTTTTTAAGTCGAACAGTATAATAATAAGCATAAAACTTTATTGACACTGCTGCACCCTGCAAATAAATTATGTAAATATTAAATAACGGTACCGACAAGGCATCTTTTAAATCATGATATTAATTTGACTAATTAATTTGATTAAACAAAGTTTAGGACTGATTGCATAACTAAACTTATAATTTTAAAATAAAATTACATTTAATACCTTTAGTGTCCTGTGTTAAACAGCAGCATCAGAGAGATATCTTTTGTTTTTGTAAAAATACTCGAAAACTATGTTGTGTGACATTTGTGGTGATAAGTCAGACACATTGATGACTACCAAAACCGTTCTAAAATGAGTAACAACCTGTCAGATGTTTTTGTGGCTAAATTCTCACAAACAGGCAAAGGTTATCCCAATAAAGGCTTTTTTTATTATTCAAATATTTATCTATGCCATGACTGTTTTAGATTATAGATTAAATTGGTTAAGGAGCCAGTCTGACTCTGTGGTTAAAAACTGTCAGCCTACCTAATGATGTCTTAGGATTACTAGGAAATTGTGATTTCATTACTATAAATGAGTTGAATGGCTTATGTGGCATAGCAAAATGGTCATAGTCCTAATCTATTTAGTTTGCAATCAGATACCACTAGTTACAATGTACGGTGAGTCTGAAATACAGACTGAGAAACATACTTAGACACATTTTAAATGGTTAAACGATGTAAAAACAAAGTAGCCACCAGAATAAAAAAAGTTGTTCCCGCACTGAAGTAACAGTTTAGAAGCATTTACACCGATGCATCACGTAAAATTTATTTTGATACTGTAAAGGGTAGCTAGGGCAAAGTGTGTCAGCTCTGTAGTACACAGTTCTGACACTGAACAGAAAAAAGGCATTCTGTGGGGTCATGTGGTCTCACGGTCAGCAGCGCTGGGTAGCAACACTACAGATAAGCTAATCAAATTACTGTGGCACTACAAATGATGCTGGATCTCAAGTTAGGCAGCAGTACAGTTAGTATAGTGCCAGTAACAGGAACTCCGCCTGCTCCGTTTTGCTTCTGAGGCCGAGTTATTTGGGGCGTTCGGTCACACCACAGTTTGTTTCAATCAAACCGAACCAGCCAAATCTGCACACAACCAATAACACACCTGTCTCTGGGTCTCATTATGTCTCTCTGGGCAAAACAAATGCAAGAGAGAAACATAGCTTAGAAATTCCTTGTATGTTTAGTATTTAATACAGTAGAAAATTTCTGAATTTTTCATACATTGTTTCACTAAGCAACACTATCAAGGTCAAAAATATACACCATCCACAAATTCAGACCACAAATCGTTGATAACATTATTAAACATGTTATATATCTCATACTTCTCACTGTAGCTTGGATGTAAAGCATTGCTGTGGTTATGTTTGCCAGTAAGTACTGAGTCAGAGGCAACCTGCTCCTTTTCAGGATTGCCTCACCCTAGACAGAAGAACTAGCCCTGAGGCAAAACCGAGGGCTGTTGACTCTGTGGAAAACAGCATATAATACAAGGTCACATATGACTGCCGCACACAGGTCAGTGAAATACAACACCCAAGGCAGGTTAGGGGCCGGGCGACATGATCAGTCTGTTGTAGCCTGGCAGATGAACGATAAATGAGGTAGCAGCACACTGGTCTTCCCTCTGAGTGCCGGTGCTTATGTAACAGCTCTGTACACATCCTCTCAGGCCCGGTGGGGATTAAGGAGGTCTAGCCTGACAGGAAGTTTTCATGCTTTAGCTCATTCCTCACAGACACAGGCACAGGCACAAGAAGAGGAGGAAGGAACTCCTCACTGCCACATGCTTCACACACAGCAATAGATCATTACTGGATAAAGTGGCGTGTCTAGGACATGCTTTTAATAGGACCACTGACCCTCAACCAAACTTACAATTTTTTTTAAAAACCAAGGTTAACAGCCTGCCTGTACTACATCTGCCTACACTTTACAGACCTTATGAAGGTTTATCATGCACATTCTCTATCTTGAAACACCCACACAGCACAGAAACCTAGACTTGTACCAATAGTAGGTCCAGAACAATCACAATGATATTAATATACCAGATATTCAACTAGTCTAATGGGGAGCAGAGGCGACCAAAAAAAAAACCCATGATCTTTAACATACAACTACAAAGAAAAAACAGCATATAACCCTTCATTCAGACCATTCAGTAATGAAGATCAACAGTTCATGGAAAACATTTATAATGACTACCTCAATATAAGCAAACCGGCATAAATGAAAAAGTTTGCACAAATCAATATGTCTTAAATTTGTATGATTCTGTCTTCATTTCTAATGTTAATAATGCTAGTCAGGTTTCTAAGGTGGTGTATATTAAATTCAGGTCTGATAAGTTGACAGTAATCATTAAAACAAACAAAAATTACAATAAAAACTTCCTTTAACCAGTGAAATGTGTGTGTGTGTGTGTGTGGAGGGGGGTGGGAGGCGGGGGATCAGCATCAATCCATTCCTCCTACTGCCAGGCCAGTATCAACCTCCCAATTCTAGTTCTGCATTCAGGTTACTGATTTTATAGGTACTTCACTGTGCATTGCTATAAATCTAATAGACAAAATTATACAGCATGTAATTGGCATGACAGGAGCCATAAAAAAATGGACTTTGATGGGTAAACACAAGCTCAAGGAGAAGTTGAACTGTCACAGAGAAGTTATCAATACCTGTATTGAACTTTCTCAGATGGAGAAGAAATAATACTGTAGAAATTCAAATTCATAATCATATTAGAACGTTTATGATGAGACTTCCAAAATTTACCTAAATCCAAAGTGAGCAGTAATATCCAGTCATATGTAGCTCATGCTTGGACATGAAACATATGCTTTCCCTAATCCAAAGGGTCACAAAATTACATTTCATTAACATTTCTTTTTACCAATATTAATCTTGGTTATCTCAGGAACACAATTTAGCCATGTTATCTAGCTATGCAGCTATATAATATCCAGTCAGGTCAACTGGTATTTGGACTGTGTGACAAATTATATAAAAAATAACCTCTGTACAACACAATGGATGAAGCAATCAAGATGTGACTGTAATGCAGACACCACATTAATGATTATTCACTTTATAGTTACCATATAGTTGATACCACTGATCTCAAGCCACCAAACAATTACAAAGTGAAGTGAGTAACAGACTATCTAGTCACGATGGCAATAAAAGTAGTGGATCTAATGGGAAGCGTGTGAACACAGTTCTCAAGGCCGGTGTGTTGTAAGCAGGAACAATGGGCATGTGTAAGGATTGGAGTCTGACAAGGGCCAAATTGTGGTTAGATGTCTGGGCCAGATCATTTTCAGCAGGTCTTGTGGGGTGTTCCTGGTGTGCAGTGGTTAGCAAATTAGTAACATGGTCATGGGAACTCGGGGCTCACTGATGAGGGGAAAGCACCAGCTAGTCTGACTGATCCAGTCCCGCAGAAGAGCCACATAAGAATCTGTTCTTAACATCTTTGTGCAAGATAACACAGCACACCTTCAGAGGGCTTGTGAGTCCATGCCTCGACAGATCAGAACCGTTTTAGCAGGTGGTCCTAACGTTACAGCCAATCGGTATATGATGCAAATCCACATAAACTAGAAATTAATTGTAGATTAATGAATCACGAATGTGTCTTTATCTTCACATACAATTTGCCAGTTTTCTAACAAATGGATGGATAATAGCAGGACAGCTGTCCAAAAATATTCTTCTATGTTTTAGCTTTCTGTCAACATAAAAACAACCTTTACACCACATTATCTTATTTCGCAAATCTACATGAAACCTTTTCATGTAAAAGTGTTTTA
>JAOVVF010000034.1:2201651-2213951 GCA_028565595.1 Duopalatinus emarginatus | reverse complement strand
TAAAAAATGTTTATGTGACTTCTTATTTTTAAAATATTCATATGTGTGGGCAGGCCTCAGATTTCCACTCTGACTGCTGTTATCTAAAATGTCAATGCAATTAATGTTGTAAATCTAATTTAAATATAAACCAAATAACTTATTATAAAGCAGAAAGAAGTCGAACAGACGGCAGAGCCACAGCTCCAGGACAGTGATATCAGAGCACTCGCACCATTTCTAGCATGCTGGGTGAATTAGCACAGTTTGTTGAGTGGCTGTGACTAAGGGCCAGAGGACTTGTCTCTCTCAATTACAGTCAATCAACACACGTTTAAAGGATGTTTTCTTCCAGTGACACTTCAAATATTAAAGATCAAATATTACACAAACACCAGAAAGAAAATCATTATTCTCAAACATTTTAATACTTAATATGTAGCCTGAAGACCTGATTAATACATTTAGCCCAAAATTAACTTCACTGATTTTTACCAACAACATTTAATTAATAAGACAAACAATTATTAACAACTCTGATTTAAAGTATCACTATGTCCAACCATGAACTTTATCTGAAAAAAAAAACCTCCTAATTTTCCTGGAACAGGAACAGAACAAAACAGGAAATTAAATAAAGTATTATGAAATTCAGTTTTTTTTACTGCAACACCATGATTGCCTATGGACATTCAATGCCCAGTTTATTAGAAAAACCTGTAGACTCATAACCTGTATTCATATGCATCATGCTGCTGCTAATTAGATAATTTTATGGCCTTTAGTTAAGGTTCATGTCAAATATCAAAATGAGGAAAAATTATGACTTTTGTTTTGATCATGGCATGGATGATCATGGCATGGATGATCATGGCATGGATGATCATGGCATGGATGTCAGTACCAGAAGAGCTGCTCATCAGAGTCTCTTATGTTCACATGGTGTGAAAAAAACAAAAAACAGTGAGTAAGCAACAGTCCTGTAGGAAGCATAAACAGTCGAAACATACTGTTCTTGGCCAACCCTGCTTATTAATCATAGTGTACAAAGTATACTATAGTGTACCTTATCCTGTTTTTTTATGATATTTATGAAAACCTGTATAAAAAATTTTAGGGTATAAATGACTGAACATGGTCTCCAATGAATGATCATTTTAAATCCCTACTAAGCCTGGATTTGTGTATTAGGTGGATACTATTGCATCCAGACAGTAACATTAGATATTTGAGGATCTGGTGGACATTACTGATTAAAAAAGTAAATGTTGATGATATTGTGCATATGTAAAATGCCTTAAGGGCCCTTTTAATCACCCAGTGCAATCTTGGTTTTTTATTCTCATGAGGGGAATATAGTTGAGGTTTTACAACCCAACCAAGTAAAGAGTCACTGACCTTTTCTAAAGCATCCATTTTTAAATCATGATTTCGGAAGTGTTTATATCTGGCAGAGGGTCACTGATTTTTCCAACATAAGGTGACATACGGATAGAAAAATCACAGATGTGTATCCAAATGAAACTAAAATGATCATAATACTGTTGAGTTTGGGGGAAAAATAGTAGTCAACTCGGCTTAAATTTTGAGAAAAATACTGGGGGCAAAGAAGATCATATAGGCAGGAATGCAGGAAAAACATGGCTAAAAAACAAAAGACATAATATTTCTACATTTTTAATAATATTAATATACTTAATCAATTTTATTTAATTAAACCTAGATATGTATTCTATAATAGTGCTGGTTAAGTTAATATGTTTTTAAATAAATATTTTTTTTATATTCAAATAATTGTTTGAAATATAAATAAATGAAAAATAAAGTATGCAATTATCAAAAAAAATATATATAAGTCACAGCCACACATCACACATATCTACTGATATAAAATATTAAAATCATTTAAATCAGATGGTCATGTATACATTATAAAGGTAGAAACACACAGCCTATAGGTGCATGAACAGGCTTAATGGTTTAAATAGGATGCAAATTTTTCTAAGGCAAGCGACACTGAAAACAAAAACACTCAACCAAGAGAGAACACGTATCGGCTTTAAACAAATTAACGCTACAGGCATGGATGCGAAATAAACAATAATAAAAAAAAAAGGCAGACATTCAATCAGCTTCTGAAAAGTTTATATAAACACATGGCATTAAAACATAACAAGCACTTTTAGTATAATAAAGGTATATACTGTTCTGTATATCCTGCTTGCAACTCTACTGAACAAACCTCCAGTCTTTCTCATCTTGTAAGATTTCAACATCAACAATCAGTAAAACTAAATTATATTTCACTTCATAATCGGGAAAAACAACAGGTCATACATCAAAGTAGACTTTCTCTGTCTGTTAAACTACTTGTCAGGCCCTTGACATGCACCACATCAGATAAGAAAAAGCAAACTCAGGCATAGGGGGGAAACTCAACATGCCTTGTAAAGTGTGTGACCTGAACTGAAAGTATTACAGGGCATGAACCATTACCATACACAGCCTGAAATCTGAACTCCACTCTAGATAATGATTAACACGTATACAAGATATAGCAGTACGTGTTGACTCTTAACACTCTCACACTTCAACACTGTTTAGGGGTTTTTGCTGGATGTGGAGAAAGCATTACTAGTCCATTACCCTTCCTCAGGTATTCCTCAAGTGCTTTTGTGCAGCACAAGGTGACATGCAAATCCCAGCCCTGTGCAATGTACATCACATGACATGCTGCTGTAAGTCTCTCAGTTCAGCACAAATTAAAAAACATGAACATGTACTCGACTGGGACTAAACACTGGTTGCTGGGGTTCAGTCATTGAGATGATGAACCTGGTGTAACAGGTCTGGAACCAAACCTGCTGACTTACCCCTTTCTCCAGAATGACACCTGACTGGAAGCATCACTGCCCAGCATCACCTTTCCTTTATTTAAACCCTCACACACAAAGCATTAAAATATTAAACCGTATATTTACCTCAAAGCGTCAGCTTTCCAATCCTGCTGCCTGGATACCAGAAACGTGTTAAGGGTGGTGGAGCGCTAGCGCTGCCCTGAACGCCTGCTAGCTTTACCTTACACGACTAGCACGCTATTAAAAACAGATAATAAATATCCAGACAGAACAAACAGAACAACCGTCGTGCAGATACGATACGGTGATTAATGCAAAGCCCAAAGTGGAGCCAGTGTCTGCGCTAACTGAGCAGCTAGCTAGCAGTCGACCTGAGCGTGTCTCAGCATAGCTATAGCGAGCAGGCTAGCCCGCTTGGATAAGCTAATCCCTCCGCTACCGTCCCAGCCAGGCTGTGTGAAGAGGCATTCGGCAGCGGTCCCCCGAGCGAGTTAGCTAACGTCAACGGAAACAAAGTGACCGGCTACATCTCCCGGTACTCCAACCGTCACACCAGGAGACGCTTTAATTAATTACTATGATTAACGGTCACACTTGTAATATAATCTATCGGTTTATAAAACCAACCGCTAACAAGCTACCGTCCGAAGTTTTTTTTTTTTTTTTTTCCCCCTGCCTCAAAACAGAACACGGCAACAAACTTGATATTTTTTTTTAACAAAGTGAAAACCTAACGATTGGTTACCGAGAACGATCTAAGCGCACTGATTGGTCTAGATAACCGCCAATCAGTTTGTGCCCGGTAGATACGCCTCTAAAAGTAACCCATCGATGACGTAGACAGCTATCAGGATAGGCTGAATGTGTATATGTGTGTGTGTGAACGGAGCGGTGTAGAAATGCCCGGATACTGAGGAATGTCACACGGTTTATTGAGGAGGACGAGCAACTAGTGAAAAACACAACATCTGTTTAGAGCAGGTGATGATAATTAGGACATGGTTCAATGGGTTTTATTTCCTTTAGTATGAAATCCATGAACACATGGTTACATAACCTTATGTGCGCGCACACACACACACACACACACACACACACACACACGTACACAGAGAGAGAGAGAAAAGAGGGGGGGGGGGGCAGAGACACACATGATCCTTTACATTAGTCATGTCTGTAATAGTGTATGTGTATGTATGTGTGTTTGACCAATAAAAAAACAATTATCAAACAGTCTGGTTTTATAGACTTAAAGAGACAATGCGAGCTGCCCCCAGGAATATAAATGAAATGAGCTCGTGGGGCAGTCGTGGCCTAGTGGGGCAGTCGTGACCGGAAGGTCCCAGGTTCAATCCCCGCCCAATGCAAGACATCTTTGTGCAAGGCACCTAACTCCCCCAACTGCTCCCTGGGCGCCGTGGCGTGGGGCTGCCCCCCGCTCCGGGCAAGTGTGTTCACTGCCCCCTAGTGTTCACTAGTCTGTGTGTGTGTTTCACTGCACGGATGGGTTAAATGCGGAGGTCAAATTCCTCTGTGTGCAAGCACAGTAGGCAAATATTTCATTTTCATCTTTATCTAGCTTACAATCTTGCATAGAACTCAATTCTTTACCAAATTCAAACAAATATTCCTCAATTTTACCCCCCACCCCAACAAACTGCCCCACTTTTTGGGGGAACACAAAGAGAGCTGTGTGTTACCTTTACACACTCACCTGCCTCCAGGTGATCATGTCAGCTAATGTCAGCCAATACATGCACGCACACACACACACACACACACTTTATCTGTGTTCTGTTTTATTTATTTATTTTTCTATTTTTATGATGTTAAAGGAGAAAGAGGAATATTATTGCAAACCAACATGTAATGAGAAATGGTCATCAGAACAGCAAAGGAGGAGCAAATATGGGTGTGACGGTCAGGTGTCCACATACTTACATACTCATAAATGTATTGCTTTAGAGTTTATTATTTTCTTTATATTATTATTATTATTATTGTTGTTGTTGTTGTTGTTGTTGTGTTGTATATTATTATATATTTGACTGCAGCTCAGATGGATGTCCTATACAATACAGTAACTGATCATTTATAAACATATGTAACTTTTGTATTCTTATACAGTAAGAAATTTTTGAACATAAAAAAACTAGTGAAAAGAAAAATATTTGCTGTTCACCACAAGGGGGCGTTATTATAATAATGATGATGATACTCACCTTGCTTATTATCATTACTAATAGTATTCAACTCTAAAGCAATACATTTATGAGTATGTAAGTATGTGGACACCTGACCGTCACACCCATATTTGCTCCTCCTTTGCTGTTCTGATGACCATTTCTCATTACATGTTGGTTTGCAATAATATTCCTCTTTCTCCTTTAACATCCCGTTCCAGATTTAGTCCTTTCGTCCTTGCTCCAACAAAATCTTCACTCTTCTAGGAAGGTTTCCACTAGATGTTGGAGTGTGATTGTGGGGATTTGTGGCCATTCAGACACAAGATCATTAGTGACATCTGACACTGATGTTGTGTGTGGAGGCTTTGGAGTGCAGCTAGTGTTCCAGCTCGTCCCGAAGGCGTTTAATATTGTCATGCTGGAACAGGTTTGGGCTTCTTACTACACTCACTACAGCATACAGACTTAACAGGGATAACACCTATTTTAATGTGTTCCCTGATCCGTGTAGATGAGATGAGGGTTGAGATCAGTGATGAGAGTTCACAAGCTCAGCAGATCCTTCATCCAAGACCAACATTTTTCCAATATTGGGCTACGTCAAGATGTGTAGTATAATTATATGTATAATTATTCACAGGAGACCTACACAGTGTGGAGGGGATATCTTTTTATGGACACAGCACGGGAGAATACACCAATAAGCCATAACCTTAACACTACCTGCCAAAACAGTTACCAAAACAGCTCTGACCTGCTGAGACATGGACTCCACAAGATCTCTGAAGGTGTGCTGTGGTGGATCTTCTGCAGGATTTGCCCAGACAGGCCAGCTTTCACCCCCAGTAACTACTGTATACTAGGAACACCCAACAAGACCTGTTTTGGACATGGTCTGTCCCAGTTGTCTAGCCATTAGTAACTGATCCTTGTCTGTGTCACAGTAATTCAGATCATCTTCTTTCAATGGCACCTGTCGATGGGTGGGATATTAATCAGCATATATATAGTCAGTTTTTGAAGTTGATGTCTTGTAAGCAGGAAAAATGGGTAAGCTCCTCAGAGAGTTACTTTGACAAGGGTCAACGAGCCATCTCTAAAACAGCAGGCCTTGTGGGGTGTTTCCAGAATACAGGGGTTTGTACCTAGCAAAAGCGGTCCAAGGAAGGACAACCAGTGAACCGGCAGCAGGGTCATGGGTGTTCAAGGCTCACTGATGTGCAAGGGGAGTGGAGGCTTGCCTGTCTGGTCTCACAGACCTTGCAGAAGTGTACGTGTAGGTGCGGTGTATTTCCTGGCCAGTTATTTGTACAAATCTGTTGAATTTAAATTTAAACTTAAATCATGTCATGTCAAAAGTTCCTCATATTTTAAAATGGCAAATGATGGAATACTAAATATATCAGAAGTTTACACTATGTCTGTTCTATGAATGATTAAAGAAATATTTTGCTTTTTATAGTTTTAATGCCGTGTTTTCTCCGTGTCAACATGGGTTTCCCTCCATCTCTTAAAACACATACATGGTAGATGAACTGGATGTGCTAACCTGCCTCTAGGTGTGAGGGTGTGTGTGAATGTGTGTGTGTGTGGTACCCCGTGATGGATCGGCACTCTGTCCAGGGGGCATTCCTGCTTCGCACCCAGTGACTCCGGGTGACCTCCGGACAAACTGCGACCTTGATGAATTAAGAAAATAAGAAAATAACTGACTGACTAGTTTTAATGTTTGCTCGCTTGCTCTATTTATTAGAAATAAAGAAAAGCTTCGTTGCTTCAAATCTTCTTTTCATTGTAAAATTGCAGGTTATACAATAAGACACACTAATATACACACACGAATACACATCTAGATGTTTAAATACTGTATTTATTGTGACCTAGATTACATATTCATATCAGTGACATTAATTTAAAACAGTGAGTGTCTAATGACTGGTTTTTAATCCCGACTACACATTTTTAGTTGTTTCTTTGTTCAAATTAACAGCGGTGCATATCACAGGCATTACAACATTATCTCTTATAACCACAAAACACTGATTATGGCTTCTGTATAGCACAAGTGCCGTAGTCTATCCACAAGACCAGGACTACACACAGAGCAGGATGAGTGAATCATTAATATTTTAATAGCATAAGGTCTGTGGTGTAAGGTGTACAGCATACCAGACACTTAAATCTGTCTTTAAAACCCAAACAGTTCAATCACACATTAACAGACTGAGATTTTTGTGCAACGTAGTGCAATTGATGCAGACTAATACTTCAGGACGAATACTGACCACTTTGCATGTATACAGCACTTTAGACCTTCCACCTGGTCACTAGGTTTTTTAGACAGGTTAAGAAATACACACATGCTATAGAGCTGTGTAATTAAAGCATTGTAATGTAATCACTACCAGGACATTTGTAACGTAAATAAAAACAGTACACCGAGACATTTTCAGTAATGTTAAAGACAATTTTCGTGGCTTTTTAATCAGTATTCACAAACAAACTTGCACTGCCCAATCTAAATCTCTGGTCTTTTCTGGATATGCAGACTGAATATGTGTTACTGAGAAAGCCCACTGTTTAATTCTGCCATTTATCAGGGTCTGCTTGGGATGCAGCAATGAGTCAAGACAAAACCAGTAAAGAAGATAAAACAGGATTCATGTGCCTGGTGCTGGTTTTATAACACTCAGTGTTCGGCTGGTTTAAGATACAGAACATGCATGTATCAAATTAAATTAAATGCAATGCATAGGTCTCTATGTATGTCACTTTATGTCATGTTACACTTAGGGTAAGCCTGGGTATGTTAAATTGGAAATTGTCCATTATTGTAACTTCACCATCCACTGGTTCATTTCAGGATTAAAGTACACCACATATGATTTAAAACACTTCACACACAAAATAGAAACAAGCCCTGTGATACTGTTCTGTCATTTGTATTCACAATAGTTCACTTTCATTTTCACACTTTCAATATTTTATACACTGATATACCAGAAAAACTGGTAAATCAGTCTAAATATTGGTAGGTTCCCAACAGGGCATGGACTCCACAAGCTTGCAGAAATATTCTGTAAGCAATGACGCCATACTTCCTGCAGAACAGTCCACAATTTCGTTGCATGGCATCCCAGATAATGTTAAAATCTGGTGACTTAGGTGGGAAACGCAAAACCCCAAACAAAGATGAGTGTTCATCTAACTATAATTTGTCCTGTTAGAAGAGGCCAAACATATCAGAATAAATCCAGGACATGAACGGATGTAACTCGTCAGAAAGGAGGCACACACACACAGTATTCACCTCTTGGAGAGTTTACAAAGTTTGTAGATGTACCAGGGGTCACATGGAATGCCAGCTAAACAAACGACATGCCATTTTGGAGCCACCACCAGCCTATGTATTTTGCATAGGCACATTTTATTCTAGCTCTTGAGTGTATATATAAAGTGATATATATACATCAGCCCTGTGGCCTTGCTTCGACCTGACCTGTCTGTGAGAGCGGATGGCACAGGGCAAAGGTTTAGACTGGGCATGTAAAAATGTATGTACACAGAATAAAGAAAGAGGACATCATCTTCCTTTTGTCTTCCTGTTCATTTAGCACAAAATACCAAGGAAACAAAAGGAAGAGGCCAAATCAAGACATTCTGCACCATTAAGTACGACCACTTACAATTATAAGTCTGAAAAATGAGTGCCCTTTAAACCCAGAGTCCAACTTTGCTTTGAGCTGCTCTGAAAAAAAAAAAAAACAGAGACAATGAAAAGCCAAATAAGGGAAATCCCCCTCAGGAGTGTGTTTGTATATACACGTTTAATATGGGTAGACAGAGCTTGTAAGAGTGCGCTGGCTTTATTTGTTAGGAAGGGGCCAATGTACTGGAGAACACAATGGTGCAGGATGGGTGTAGGTAGGAAGGCTGTAGAGGAGACGGGTGGAGATAAAAACAAACAGGATCCTCACGTGACAAAGCAGGAATGCCTCTAAATATTCTGCTGTTTAGTTTCGAAGCATAAGCTTTTGTTCACCGCTGAGACACAGCCAATGTGTTATGCACAACTATGTCATTGTGTATCTACACCACACCCACAGAGATCTTCTTGTGTAGCTGCACAGTGACAGACTGTAGCCCATTTGTTGCTCTGTACAAGGCAACTGGACTAGTGCATGTGACATACTGCTACCCAGTCTGATAATTAATCAGAAAACTCTGAGCAAGTGCATTTGACCAATCAGTGGTAATGTGAAATGTATAGGTCCACCCGTATGTCCTGGTTTGTTTCATGTGGTTAAAAAAAAAAAAATCAGCATGTGGTTGGTGGAAACATTAACACTGGGTGCTGCTATGTTTTGGATTACAACAAATTGTACAGTGTCTGTACAAAACATAGCAATAATGTCTTAAAAATTGGGCAATACAGTTATGGAGTAAACTGATGATTCAGCAAATACATTTGTTTTAACAGTCAGTTATTAAATGTCTGTACAATTCATGATTTCTTTATAATCGGATTAAACATTTCATCTTCTGATGTTAACCAATCCATCATTCCACTGATAGAATTGTGCAAAAAAGCTGCCTGGCTAATATTTATATTCTATGTTCAAAATCAATGACACTTTGGCTTATTAAAGAAAGATTTTAAAATATTAAAGATAGATACATTTTAAATTGACATATTAATAAGAGACAAAAAAATGGAAAATTATTTTTAAAAATTTGATTGATAGATTTTAGTGGTTTCTCTGACTTCCAACGCCAGCTTGGTAGACAGCCTACTCCTTAAAATGTTTCATTTGAATCCCAGTATGTTTTCCCAGAGACATAAAACCGATACTGGCTAAGACAGAAGCCTAATAGTTTCTTCATGCCAGGTTCAGACAGAGGAAAAGCAGCGGCACGAGGAAGACGCAGCAAAAGGCCACTGTTCCGTAAACCAGAAAGCGGTAAGTAAGTTCCACCCGAGAGTTCTGTCGCGCCATGCGTACATCGTCAGAGGGTACGCTGAATATATGGCAGGCGAGTGGGATGGCGATGGCCTTCATGATCGCTCGCACAGCCAGCAGAGCTGCCACACCGATTAACAAGCGCAGAAGAGAGCGTCCCAGCAGTGCACCAGTGATAGAGGGCATCTTCAGGGGTAGCATAGAAGCAGGTGGGTCGAACTGCAAGCTCAGCCAGTGGTTAAGGTGGCTTGCAAGTGCACCCCCCACACCAGTAGCCAGAGCTTGGGCGGTGTCACCACGGGACGTGCTCCATGAATCCAAAGAGAAAGCGAGCACGGACAGGCCCACGTGCAGGAGCAGAATGAGTGCAGGAGCCATGCTGTTGGATAAGTAGAACGTGTCGATGTCTTCCAGCACAGGGAGAAAGCCTGCCAGTATCAGCAAGCTGTACAGGAAGCCTGTGATCACCTCCTAAAAGACATAAGCATTAAAGTGAACGAGATTAAATGTAACCACCTAAACCATCTCTTTTTTTATATAGAAAAGCAGTCACTAAGCAACAATATAAAACTGGGACATGGTGTTCAAAACATCATGTTGATTTGTAAATTTCAAGCATTTCATAGTCCGTAGTTAATTAATTGCATACACCGATCAGCCATAACATGACGTGAATAACATTGATTATTTCATTACAGTGGCATGTGTTAAGTGGTGCGATACATTACACAGCAAGTAAACCGTCAGTTCTCAAAACTGATGTGATGAAGGTGGGAAAAATAAGCAAGTGTAACAATCTGAGTGACTTTGACTAGGACCAAGTTGTGATCCCTAGATGATTGGGTCTGATTATCTTTAAAACAACAGGTCTTTGTGGGGTGTTCCCAGTATACAGTACCTACCAAAAGTGGTCCAAGGAAGGACAACTAGGTCATAAGTCATAAGTGCCCAAGACTCACTGGCATGTTTGTGGCCTGAAAGCTAAACGGTGTGGTCCAATCCCACAGAAGATCCACAATAGGATTTGTTGTATGTCTTGGTGCCAGATCCGGATATCACAGAACACCTTCCGACATCTTGTCGAGTCCATGCCTTGACGGATCAGAGCTGTTTAGGCCGGCAGTTTTAATGTTATTGCTGATCGGTGTATACAGCAAATACTGCTTACGTTAAAGCCTCACCACAAAAGAAGTGCTGTCTTGCACCTTTGTGTTTTTTTCCAGTCAGACCTCCTTAACAACACTTTCACAGGATAAACAAAGCAAAACATAAAACGAGAAGTTACCCAAACACTGCAGACTAGTTTTGACATGCAGGGGAACAAAACTGCTGTGAAATTCATTTCAGGTTCTGCGACAATGTCGATATAAAGCAGATTTTAACAAGGCCCTCATCTTTTATAACTCATGCAAATATTTTATAAGCCTGTGACTAGTCTGAGCTGGAAACAAGCATGCACTATACCTCAGTCTAGATACTTCCTGAGAGGTAATGTGCCTGTCATACTAACTTCCTGTTTCGCTCTCACATGGCAGTTTGAACTTCCTCTTAAATGGGCCATTTCAACACTTCACATGTCAGCTTCCCAGCAACGGCTGGTGACGATACCAGATGGGAGGCATAAAATCTGTAGCTCGACGATAAAACTACAAGAGTTGATCAATACACTGTATCCTGACGTGTCAAACAAATAATAATAATAATAATAAGAAGAAGACAAATTATCATCATCATCATCATCATCATGTTACTCTGGATGAAATGAATAACATGAATGTAAAAATATACTGGAGCAAATTATGACAACTAACCAAAAAAAACCCCACTAAGCTTACACTAGTCATCCATCCTTCATGAGTAATTTGTACCCTGATTAGACAATGTGTTCAACAAAGTGTAAATGATAATAAAGCAAACACACTTCATTTATGTTCATTGTAACATGACTGCTGATAAAGTATAATGAAAACTTGACTGGATGAACACTGAGACTGGCCCATGTTAAACTCATAGTGTGTATATCACTATGTGTAATGGCATCTGGAAAACGGTGACAGATGGCTGTGGATCTGCAGTGTTGAGCTTGCAGGACTTAAGACTTCATACCATTCTGTACATTTTATTACAACTGCTGGTGGTGCTATTACGCTCGGTTTAAAAACAATCCAAATGATCATATTTAAACCATTTGTTAACCATAAACAAGATGCTAAAACAGGGGTGCCCAACTCCAGTCCTTGAGGGCCAGTGTCCAGCACAGCTTGGAGGTTTCTCTACTCAAACACAGTTAACAGGTAAGTGCAATCAGGTGTGTTT
>JAOVVF010000034.1:2158505-2169490 GCA_028565595.1 Duopalatinus emarginatus | reverse complement strand
TAATTTCCCCATGCAGAGGGGGCAAATGGGCAAGTCATTTTAAACCTCAAAAAGACTTTTATGCATCCGAGTTTTCCCCCCAAGGTTGGTTGCCTTACTAATATTACGAGCAGAACAATAAAATCTTGCACCTTGCAACCTTCACTGAGTGTCCCTGTTCTTATCCAAAAAAACCTAAAACAAACTAACAAAAAAAAACAAAAACATTCTCGCTATAACAATGACATAGTAAGAAAGGGAAGGAAGTGCATCAAGGCTGCCAGTAGACTGCCAGGAAGCAAAACAGATTGTGAAACAGAAGGTATATTCATTAGAAAAAAAAAATCGATACAATGGTAAGAAGGAAATGACTATTAAAGAAACGCATATTGCAACATAATAAATCTGCATGAAGTAACTAAAAAGGTTCAACTTTTGACTTCACACCCAAAGAGACATATAAAAACTGGAGGGGATTTAAAAAGTTGAAATGCTTTGCCTAAATTCAAATTTCCCTGCACGGATAGTAATACAAATAACAACGTGATGTGAGGATCTGCCACTGCACTGCTTTTAACACTAGCCAGCTAGTTTGTCAGTAATCTACTAGTTGTATAGTCGGGATGTTTTCTGCCTACGTACACTGAAGTACAGATGTTGTGCTGTATACAATATTGCAGGATAATATTTTTATGCTTTATTTTAAATAAAATAAACAATGCAAATTATGTCCCCAAATGAACATAATTGGTTCATCTATGGTAATTGTAAAGTTTTCATTCTGATCATAAAAATAGGACTGTCAAGCAGACAGACTGACCAGCGTCGTTATAAAAACCCATCATAAATGTTGCATACACCTGACAACTGAACGCAAAAGTGTGTGGTATACTGTACTATTATAAGTCCAAATGCTTGATTTAAAAGTGGAAGACACATTTCTTTCTTTAATACCTCAAAAGTCAAAGTTGTTTTGACCAACTTCCATGTCATGACTTCACCAGAAAGTGGACTATAACCGTATTTACAATTTATATTATAAAAAAAAATGTATACTTTCCGATCATGTACTGATGCTATATTGACATGCAATCACAATACTTCGGTGCATCACTTTTTTACCCACCCTTGGTACTTAAATGCAGTAAAATTGCCAAAAAGTGTCAGCTCTTTAAGCACCAGCAATTATTAACCTTGAACCGTAAAAAGATCTGTATTGTTTATTCATATGCATCCTATGAAATGAACCTTTTAAATATTATATCTGCAATCAAACTGAGGAAATGCTTCAGCCCTATAAAAATAGGGCTTTGGTTTTTGCATCTTTCACTCTGGCACTTTCACTGTAACGTGTGCATTATAAATGGTGTTTTTACACTTTTTGGTAGTGTTGGTTCCATAACACTAGTCCCAGACTTGGATAACATTTTAGAATCAATAATTCAGCAACATAGCGAAAACTGAAGAATACCAACTCTTATCAAAAGTATAGATTTCTTGAAAAGTGCTAATGTATTTTTTTTATTGGCCTAGCACATGGAGAACTCATGTTCTACTAGTCAGCTACCTTAAATCTAAACTTTATAACTCTGGGGTCATTAAGTAAAAAAACACGAAATGGTCAAGAACACTAACCAAGTGCCAGAGACAACCAAATTAAATGTCCAAGCTCCTCACTCAGAAGACAAAGAAAGTTCAACAACCAGGAATAAGAAAATGTCCTACGGACTTTGATTTCCATTTCCATATCCATTTGGTATGCACTTTAAACGTGATGTTCTTTGTGGTAGAGTGACACACTTTAAATACTGTATTATCCACTTGGCACACTACATCAATACACATCATCCAAGGGCAAATCTTTACCCGCCTGCCTGCTACCAACCAGACATTGTAAACAATGCATTCTTTCTACAAGACGCATGACGCCAGCTAACTGCATCTTTCCTAAAAACTTTTTACAAAAATCTACAATCTTATATATTTATGAGCTCACAGACACTCGTTGGCTAGTGTCATTGTCACAAACGGGTTGAGAGAAAGGATGCCAACCCCCCCACAACTGGCTAAATTTGCTCTTTAAGACTTATGGCCAAGGATGGCATCAGCACTGACAGGATTTGAACTCGTGATGCATGAAGCACTATGCAAATCTGTCAAATCACGCCCTAGCAGGACAATACTGGAAAACACCACAGCTCATACCAAAATTTTAATAAGGGTCAACAACCTCCTGACAAACTCAACATGTAGTATTAGACATACAGAAAAGAAGATAATGATAAGGCCACTTGCTGCCTTGAATTAACTTCCCTTAGTACGCATTAAAGCCTTTAATTAGGTAACCACATAGCTATATATATATATTTTGTTACAAGATT
The DNA here is from genome assembly GCA_028565595.1 of Duopalatinus emarginatus. Lineage (NCBI taxonomy): Eukaryota > Metazoa > Chordata > Actinopteri > Siluriformes > Pimelodidae > Duopalatinus > Duopalatinus emarginatus. The sequence continues at coordinate 2,167,130 of JAOVVF010000034.1, read as the reverse complement.
TCTACTCCTTTTTAGTCTGGGCACCACCCTGAAGCTTCTTCATACTCAGTAGTGCAGCTAAAGACTTTGACAATGGGTGCAGGAAGCAGTTTAGTTTAGCTCTATACTATACCTAGTATAATCTGTACTATATGTAGTACAGATTGAAACCTGTACTTTAAATATTGCTTTACAATTAGTTAGTAACTGGATGACATAAATGACATGTAATGCTTAACATTTTGTTGTAAATAAAATAACATGCCTATTTTACATTAAGGATATCTTTCTTATTTACAAAGTGAATTCTTAATTCCTTAAGAATAAGTTACGAGATAAAACTCACAGAAACATGCAAACAGTAGCAAGATTATCCATCAGTAAAAGACACCATCCTGAAAGTGTAGAAAACTTAACAAGAGGCTGTTAAGTGGCTTATGGGCGTATCTGTAATTATGTTAATCACCTAGAAGTCAATGAGATCTGTCCATTAAAAAAAAAACAACAAAAAAAACCACACACACACACTTCTACACTGCAGCGAACGTCTTGCGACGTGTACAGGACGTCTCCTCTCTTGTGTAAAGAATGTGTGCAATGCGGTTGGGTAAACTACTCTCGCATTATCATCTCGGGATTCGATACAACAACTTTTACTTTTTTACTGTTGTCCTTAATCTTACATGAAGTAGCACAGCATACTCAAACATAGAACAAACAGGAAGTGTACCAGAAACGTAAGGCCCTTTCCTGGTAGACATAAGGCACTAGGTCTTACCACAAACCTAGACAGGAAATCCCTTTGACGTCAAAGCCCATGCTGAGTAAGATATGAGTGAAAACTTGGGGCAAAACATAAGATATGCACATGGCACATAAATGTGTGTCAAATGGTCAAGTTCTGAACTCATTCAGAAAACACACACACACACACAAAAACAGACTGGTGTTATAAAGTAAACCTAAAAGCCTCTTTTAAACATGTACTCAAAGTTTTAGAATGGTTGACAAATTATTATTATTATTATTATTATTATTATTATTATTATAAGATCATCATAGCTGTTCATCATTAACAGTCTGTTCTGTGGTGAACTCCACAGTAAGTGGTGCCACGCCGGCATCCCTCATGAAGAGACCCAGAATATGGACAAACTTAATCTTTGTCTAACGTTATTAACAATACAAATAATACAATACACAGTATATAATTTTAACTATTAATGAGCAATATATTCTTTCCTAAAAATTAAAAGATAAATGTAAATACTGCAATAGGCTCATCAGCACCAAGCTACAGTTAACCTAGTTACACACAGCACTATTCATACAGCAACAGCGTCACTGTCTACGTGTCTTTTTTTCTATAAAACTAGTTTATTTCTAAATAAATACACACAATGTTATTTTATATGAAGTACTTCTAGTGTATAAACTGTCTAAAAGCATTGTTTTGAAACTTATCGTGGGACAAATACCTCAAACGGACCTAGACAAAATGGCGACCCGGGTAAAGGAAAAATGTTTGCTAACTTAGCATTAGCTTGAGGCATCGTTGCTATTAGCAGCGCGAGCACAGCGAGAATAAAGGCATCGCTTCGCGTCAGGTTTAGCGTACTTAAAGTGTATAAATGGTTAAACGGAATAAAATACAAGCACTGAAAGCTGTGTTCAAGCATACCTTTTCTTTTCGGTGACAACTCCAGTATCCATTCCTGGGTGAAACCTCTCAGTATGTAAGGTTTTACCCCTGATCCACCGGCACAACAAAACAAGTGGCTAGGCTAGCTGCTTCCCGAGGCCTAAAGAATCAAGGACGTGTCCAAGTGTCTTTACAGATATGACGCAAGACCTTATCCAGAACTAGAGAAACACAGAAGGAATAGTCTCTTATCTATATAGTGATCAGCTGATTTCAGGACGGAGGTCCGACCCTCTGAAAGTGTGAAGGTCAAAACATTAGTACTCCAGCGGTCCGAGTTACATGCAGCGCAGCGCTCTTCGCACTACACTCGACACGGCGCGTTCATGAAACACGGGAGCGCGCAATCACATGCTTCTCTGGCGTGCAGACAGAAAACGTCACCGACGCCTCTGAGTGCAGCAGCCTGTCTCTGTAGGATGTGTAGACTAAAGATGGAAACAAAATGCAGGGTAAATCTGAACAGGATAAAAGGCATGTCACTGACAGAGTGGCAGTGGTGACATGGACACCAGTCTGGCTCATTTATAGGTACTGCTATAGGGACTGACTTATGGTACCCCTTTAAACTGATGGATGATTTATAGGGTACCTGATCAATGGTACACAACAACATAAGGACTATGTATAGGACCTTATTGAAAAATTAAGTGTAGACAGAATGTACATTCTGTACTGCAAAAAACAACAGCAGGTGAAAAATATTTTTAATACTATATTGTCAAATTATCTAGTTTTTTATTATATTAATTTTATTTTAATTATTCATTGGTTAGGTTTGTAAAACTACTATATATAGTAAAGTGTTTTAGCAAGTTTGACATTTTTTTTTATCTTGTTCACAATTTTTTTCTAATACACCAATGTGTGATTTCCTCATTGATGAAATTATTTATACCCTTAAGTCACATACATCATTAGTACAACTCCCCTAGGCAGTAATATAATCCTTGGAGCATTCCTCATGGATGAAGGCCTCCAGTTCATTGACATTCTTCGGGCTTGCTTGCTGTAACTGTCTCCTTCAAGTCCCACCAGTCAGGCGATTGTGATGGCCGCCTTCTTCTGCAACCAAGCCATGGTAGAATTGAAGGTATGCTTGGGATCGTTGTCCTGTTGGAATGTCTAACATCTCCCAATCTTCCAGTTTGTCACTTACTGCATGACATTTCCACCCAAGATCTCCTTGTAATTAACTGAATTCATTACACCTTCCACACGGTGAAGATTTGCTGTACCTAAAGCAGCAAAACAGCTCCTGTGCATGACTGACCCACCACCATGCTTCACAGTTCTGTACAGGCCTCATCCTTCCTCCACCAGACATATCGTTGAGCCATAGGCCCAATTTTGTCTCGTCGCTCCAGAAAAAACTATCCCAAAAAACCTTTGGGTTTATCCACATGGTTTTTGGCATACTGGAGTCGACTCTTCTTGTGTGCCTGGGAGTTCTGGCACGGAGGCCTTCATCTCGCAGTGTGTGCCTTATTATCTGGGCCAAAGCCTGAGTACCTCCCTCTGGCAAGTCCTGTTGCAGTTCTTTAGCTGTCAGCCTGGGATTTTTCTCCACTTTTCATTTCAGGTACCAGACCAGACCTTTAGCTTTAAACTTGCGAATTATGTCTCTTGAAATCTTTAATGTCTTTGCTACCTTTTTATATCCATATCCATGCTTATGAAGAGAAATTACCTCCTCTCTTGACTTCTTTGACCATTTCCTGGACTTCACAATGTTGCAGACACCATTAACAGTCTATAAGAATCTGAGTATCTCAAGTCTTTTTAATAAATCTGTTTAATTGTTGCTCGTTATGGTTCTGTTCACATGTAAAGGTGTGCTTTCAACACCTGATTGAAAAACATCTGATTGAAACCTCTGTTGTTGAGGGTGGTACTCTTTAAGGGGTTGAGTAATTTTGTCAATAAGGAAATCACAAAAAGGACATTTGCTGGTATTTTAGAAAAAAATATTTGTGTAATTTAAGTTGCATTTGTCTGTTATACAAATGCTTATTTGATCTAATTTTGAACGAGATAAAAAAACCCACAACTGTATATATGTAGTTCTATAGTAATTATGTAGTGTAAAGCTTTTAATGCTTTTACTCAAAGCAACATATAATCGAGACAGGATATGACTGTGCAATAAAATCTTGAGGACCTTGCATAAGCACCCAGCTGTACCAATTAATGATGCTGAAATTTGAACTTGCCACCTTCCGATCACTTGCTTAACCATTGTGCCACCACTTCCTTCCTAATTGAAATCTCAACAGTCTGGTTCACCATCAAAAACTGTATATACTGTATTTGGGTTTAAAACAGGCGGTTACAAGACCCAACAGTAGGACGCAACAGTGGCAATACCAGCATTCAGACTCACAACTATCTGATCCATAATCCAAAGGGTAGTCGGACACATGATCTGTCCGGTGTACCTTATAAACTGTCTGTATGCATAGTTATAGATATCATATTTGATCTTCACATCCTAAATTACAGTCTTCTTTCAGCAAAGGTTGTCAGGTGCGTGTAATGCGGACTTGACATATGTCGCTATTCCAATCCAGTATGCCCTTAATTTCCAACATGCCCCCCACCCGTGTAATATCGACCTCAGAAATGGCCCTGTTTTTCAAGTACACATGCTGCACATCACTCAGTAAGGTTGCCTGACCTGTCAGAGAGAAGGATAAAGTGAGCTCAGTGAACAGATTTGTTTACAAAGGTCAACACATTTGATGCATCTGTCAATAGTGTTATCAGGTAGTGCTAGTAAATGACATGTGATGTCAGTGGCATTCATAGGACAAAAGATTTTCCACAAATTTCACGTAAACATTTTTTTTTTCTTTTTTTTTTTTAATGCAACTCAGCCTTTTTACCTTTCTGCTTCTGCCAGCCCTTTTGCTTCCATTTTGTACGGCTGTAGAGCATTATCCACCTGCTTTAAATAAAGAGGTAGAACAGCTGTGTAGATTTACTTTGGACTTTAAAATCCAGGCTGTCTCTAGAGCTATTACAGTGTTTTGTCCATAGCATTCATGTAAGTGATATGAATGACTTGCAACAGACAATACACATAAGAAATGATAGAAAGAACCCTTTCTTCCTTGTCAATTCACCGTGCCTTACTCTCTGATTAAAGAGAGTAAACTGATATTCCTGGGAATATTACGGACTATTCAATAATACTGTAACTGAAATTTAAATACCGTGGCACCACTGTGTCAGTGAATCGATACGATGGAAACGAGTAAAAATGCACATCAACAAATCCATATCGGAATATCTGAGTATGGTGGGTAATAGTGCAGGATTTTGTTTTTCAAAATATTCCCATGGCAGGAGTAGGAGAAGGAAATCTGAGCCTACACACAAAAGGCAGATGGCACAGATCAGATAATAGCAAAAAGTAGGCCAACACATATAAGTACAGATACAAGTACTTTTATTTGACCATCTTTGAATATCTATCCTATATGTTGTCAAAGATTGTATAATGAGATTTGCAAATAAAAGGCATTTGTAGTGTTCTGATCACTATTTCTTTATATGCTAACCCATCCTCACAGCCATAGTCCTTCTGAGTCTTGCATCAGCTCTTGTTTCAGTAACCATGAATTAATTCACATCAGTGACCCCACCAGAGGCACTATCATTATTTTTTGCATTGTAATGAATGATAAACACATCTGCAGAGCAGCAAACGGGATTTGTTTTTTCAAATGAGATACATATGACCCGTACGGCTGTTCACATTGTCGCAGGTACATGGAAGCGGATGCATGTTTAATGCTTTCACAGTTTTGTTTGTCTGTAAAAGACTTCCTATCTTGTACTTATGACTAATTGTCTGGTAGCTAGTGCTATTAATCAGATTGCCTGACACATTCACTGTAATACATAGCCTCCTTAGATGGTATCAGTGATGATTTGCACATTATAAGTTTACCATGTAGTACACAAATAGGTGTGATAGACGTCACTCAGTAGGCAAAGAAAATAACTACAGCATGATGAAATGCAAACCTAACAATCGGATTTACTTGGAAGATACAGCTATGTATTTCTGCTGGCTAAATTAATAGTTTTATAATATACTGTGTATACTATACAATAAAAGATATATGCAGTTTACGCACACTATTATTTTAACTGGATGCTGTTATCACAGGAAAAAGGCCAGACATCTAACTTATTAATAGGAATTAGTGCAGTATATAGGATTACCAATGTATAGACTATGGATAGCTCGATGATACAATATAGAATAGTAAAGCTAGACAAAAAACTGATCTTCTTCAGCAGATTGTCTTTATAACTTAATTCATGAAATAAAAAACAAAATTCCATAAGCTTAACTCTGTCAAGAACTCAGTGAACTTCTCGGCAGTCCGATGACTCAGTGCACTGACTCACACAGACACCATTCAACCAGATTGGGGTAGTTTTTGCAGTTACACTGTTTGCTGTGGAAAACATCAGCCCAACTGAACGCATGGTTAAACTTTCTTTCATTGCAGCACATGAATATTTCTTGGCTGTGCCCCAAGAAAGGCACTTTCCCTCCTTCAAAAAAATGAAATAAAATCAGTTCCCACAAGCCACTTTTAATTTGCTTTTAACCCGTATGACCACTGTGAAATTAAATGCTCAAATGACTTAAGCATCATATAATTACTTAGGCATTATTTTATTACCCAGCTACATATATATAGGCAATATGACCAGAATATCATATCATGATATTTAAAGACATTCTGCAATATATATGATATAAAATTACCAGATAGCAGAAATTTGCTATGGCCCAAACATGCAGTTTGCAAATGGCAACAATCAGCCAATCTGCCATATCCTTGCCAGAAGTGGCCCACATCTGGGTAACTAGAAACTGTTAAGAGTAAAATAGTAATTAATATTTTTTAAATACATTTTAACAATTGAATAATGATTTTTAAATAAATGTTATAGTTTAACGTTTGATGCACAATTTTAACAAATCAGATGTTCGTGTATTCTGACCCAATATATCATGATATCGATATTATATTGTCATATTTCTCAGCCTCACCTGACTTTTTTCAGAAATGTCATCCACTGTAAAAGTAAACATGAATAAGAGTTTGGATGCTTTCTCCAAAACCAACAACAAATACATGTGAAATTCTTTAGAAAGCAGCTGCATGAATTATGTGAAGAAGCACTGGGTCACAGAGAATAATTGTTGATCTAGAGTTCCAAGTGTCTAACACCCTTTATCGAGATATGGCACCTTACTGTGCCATATCTAAATCTAGGCTATTCCATTGCAGTGTTGAAATTTAAATTTAGGGTGGTAGAACTCTCTGTTTCATACCAGATATGAGACACAAGACCTCAAAGATCTGGGAATGTTGAGGGTCCTACAACTTTTACAATTCTTTCAACTGCATCAACAACTACAATAATAAGTATCCACTACACCACACTACATCAGGACAACTACTGGCCACATTACACACACTGGACTAATCTAACACAATACACTCACTGTTCACCGGACATTGTAAATATTATATCATATTTAACCATTCTACATATTTATTCTGTATTCAGGTAAATCTATTATTACTATCTTTTATCCACATAGTCTTATTTATCTCATTTATTTATTACGCTGTCATAATTGCACTATGCTCTGTTTTATTTGCACAACTTTCCATATTTGCACTCTGATATTGCACATTACTTTTTCATATTTGCACAGTTTTTCATTTGCACTTTTGCACTCTGCACATTGCTACTATCTGCACTTCTGGTAGATGCTAACTGCATTTCGTTGCCTTGTACTTGTACTGAGCAATGACAATAAAATTGAATCTATCTATCTATCTATCTAATATGTAAATAATATATAAACAACACTTCACATGTCTGCTGCTTAAAATATCCAGGATTCACAATGTACCCTGCCTTTCCCTCTGTTGTTTCTCAGACATTGTTGCAGAATTTAAAAACGTCTATAATTGAGACTATAAAGTAATAAATGAGTCATTCTTTTTTGTCCCTGTTTATATTACTATCTGACTACCTGATACGACAAAAATAATTAATAACTGACTGACAGATTTCTTGATAGAAAGTACAGATAGATAGAGTGGACATTGTTTGGTTTGGAAGTAGAATTACAGATTGCAGGCTAATATAGGATCTGCATTTATATATCATTTTAATCCCTGATGAGCAAAATGGCCGAGATTGGCAAGGAAAAACTCCCAGAGTGGACAAAGGGATGAAACCTTGAGATGTACCAGACTCAAAAAGGAACGCATTCTTGTGCTTTAAATACACCGAAAATATAAAATAATAATGCACATCATCATCATCATCATCATAAAAAAAATCACCAATGCTGGATACAACTGTCTTACATTTAGCCTGGTTCACTTGGCAATTTTTTCTTCTTTGTCAGCACAGGATTTGAGTTCTGCCACTATTCTCAGCTCACCACTAAACCTTGTGTTTGTTTTTAGCCTCTCATACCATAGCAATTTCAATAAATGATACATTGTACTTTTTAACCACTTTGACAAGTTTAGTCATGTTATCACTGACGTTATGCCTCAGCAACTAACTTTCTGTTCTCTCTCATGAAGACTAAACATGCAGCTTGTCATGCTACCAGGAAACTAGAAAGTCCAAACTCATCTGTCCTGAAGACATTTCATTACTGTTTTTTTTTTAAATATATATGTTTATGCTGTAAATGAATACTAGAATACGTATAAACCTGTGAAACCTGTTAAACACAGTTTTCAACCACCTGAGTGGTGGTCAGTTAATAAAAACTGGATTGAGGGTAATATAAAAAATATGATTTATTTGGTCTGTTTACACTAAGAGCAGTTGATAAGGCTCATCAAATCAGTGTTCACAAAAGTATTGTCAGTCAATTTACA